>JAQMYJ010000010.1:10232854-10248885 GCA_030014305.1 Clarias laeviceps | reverse complement strand
TCAATGCCCATACGCACATACCACATCATCTCAAGCACTTTCAGTTTTGCTTTTGTTTTTTTTTTTTTTTTTTTTTTTGCCGTACAGGCTACCTGTCGAAAACAATCATATACGGACCGCACACCGTCCCAAATCATGTTAACCACAAGACTCAATGAATGAAAGGTCTCAGCGGTAAGGACCTGTTGGAAACCAGGAACCGAAAACATCTGGGAAGCCATGAAACCTTAACAACATGTGATTTCAGTAGAGCTCAATTTAACAGTTTATGGGAGGGGCACGATGGTCAGCATTCTACTAAATTATACGGCAAAACCAACGGCTACACCACCCTTACTTACTTAGGTGTTCTATAAAATGTTGCCTCAGAAGAACTGAGCACTTTCTTATGGCTTACCATTGCTCTTAAAACTGTCTGGTGTGGATTCTACAAGATGTAGGTAACCTTCTTTTGAGATACTGGTCCATGTGGTCATGACTGCATTCAAGCTGCAATGAGTCTCTTATTTTGCCACAGTGTTGCATTGGACACCAATTCAGATCCAGTGACTGGGAAGGCCACTGGAGAGCACTGAACTCCTTGTTATGACACCAGTTTGAGACAGATTTTGCTTTGTGACATGGTGCATTAGCATGCTAGAAGTAGCCATTAGATGATAGTAAATGAAGAAATGCACTTGGACGGCAACAATACTCAATAGTCTGTGGCATTCATCAAGTGACAATTGACAAAAATTTCATGCCCAAAATGTACCAAAAAAAATGTTCCCAACAACATTATAAACCTAGAAAATCTCATCTTACTGGACCTTTGTACTGGATGATGGAGAGGACCTGACATGTGCAATGTGGCCTGATGATTGTAGGTCATTATGGTGTGTAATGATTCTGACCGGGAGGCAATCAGAGGTCATGCTAGTTCTCCTTGTCTAGGTTTTGCTAAGTACCCGTCAGGTTTCAGGTAAAATTACGAGGAGTTTTAAAATTGTACAATAAACCAATATACAAAAAAGAAATACATGGTATAATAGTGGGTAGTGTTTGTGTATATAGCATTTGCACCTCACTGTCCAGGTTTCTCTGTAGAGATTTGCATGTTCTCCTTGTTCCATGCGAGTTTTCTCATGGTTCCTGCCACAAGTATGCCAATGGGCGGATTGGTAAAAAATAAATTATCCCTAAGTGTGTATAGATGTGTTAACGGGAGTGTGCATTGTTCCCAGAGATAAACTGATGTCTCATTGCTGTTCTTGTGAGTGACTCTGGATCCACCACATCTCAGACGAGGATAAACGAGTTATGAAAATAAATTATTACTCACTCACTCACTCACTCATCATTGTCCATACCGCTTTATCCTGTGTACAGGGTCACAGGAGGCCTGGAGCCTATTCCAGGAGACTTAGGGCATGAGGTAGGGTACCCCCTAGACAGGGTGCCAATCCATCACAGGGCATACACACATATCCACACACTATGGATAATTTGGGAACGAAAATTACCCTAATCTGCATGTCATTTGACTGTGGGAGTAAACTGGAATCCCAGAAAGAAACCTACCAAGAGTGAGGAGAACATGCAAGTTTCACACACACAGAACTGGGGAAGGGATCAAACCAGGTTCAAGGCGTCAATGCTAACCACTATGCCACCGTGCTGTCTGAATTAATAATGATAATAATAATAATAATAATAATATTCAAAAGAAGAAGAAGAAGAAGTGTTGTAAGGGCATTTTATAAATAACAGGCACTGCATAAAACCTGTAATATCTGAGGCTTTTTACTGATTTCTGATGGAGCGCCACCGCCCTCTGCTGGACAAACCGCAAAAGAGCTCACTGCACAGTTAAACAAGATTGAGAGCACTGCAGCTACAGCATTGTTTAAAATGGGCTTAATGTGTAATAATTAATAATAAAGTAATAATTACCATCTACAGGAGTTATCCATGACACAAGAAAAAAAAAACTTTCGTTTAAAATCCCAGGATAATTTGGTACCATTAAAAAAAATTAATTAAAAAAAAATCAATATTCTAATAAAACAAATAAAATCTGTACTGATGAGTTTTTTTTCTTTTTTAGTTTAAAACAATTCAAGGGGTTCCTGTTTGCAGAAAGTTAATTTGAGAAGCCCTGCCCTGTAGTTTGCACTAAGAAGCTCTGCCCTGTAGGCGGCACGGTGGCTTAGTGATTAGCACTGTCGCCTTGCACCTCCATAGTTGGGTTTCGATTCCCGGCCAGGTTCGGTTCCTGCCGCTGTGTGCATGGAGTTTACATGCTGTGCTTGGTGGATTTCCTCAGGGTACTCTGGTTTCCTCCCACAGTCCAATGGTGCTAAATGGTGTTCCCAGATTGTCATAGTGTGTGAATGAGTGTATGCGTGTGTGTGTCCTGCAATGGAACACACAGGGTACACACCTCTCTAGTGTGTACCCCACTTCGTGCCCTAAGTCTCCTGGGATAGGCTCCAGAGCACGGTCACTGACCCGAAACTAAGAAACACCCGTAGAGACAGGGCGACACAGACAGTTCTGAGAAGAGACCACATTCGCAATATTCACAAGAGTCACTTTATCTTTGACTAAATGTCTGTACTTTTTTATTTTATATACATTTATTTATTATTATTTCTATACTATTCTGTTTTTTTATCTACTCCTTTCTTCAGTGAGTGTCCTGTAGTTTTAACAATACCCTCATATATCATACTGTACATACTTAACAATTGGAGCTACAGTCACAATGTTCCTAATCAGAACTGTAGCATTTGTTTAAAAAAAAAAAAAAAGATTATTAAACCTTTTTTGTATTACTATTTTATGCTAACGTCCGGCAATATAGACGCTGAATTAAATTTCGCGCTCCTTAACACCACAACCTGGTTTGTTCACTGTTTTGTAATGAAACACTGACACCTGCTGGCCGTCAGGTTGACCTGCAGTTGACCTGCAGTATGTGCTGTAATTTGGACTTTGCAGTTAAACCAAGCCGCTTAACATTTCACACGCGCGCTATATGAAACACATAATGTGTACTTAGACACCGTTTTATATCTTAACCTTTCTCAGTTAATAACGTTCTCTGTTCCAACAACTCGTGAAAGAAGTTTTGGAAGAGTTTAAAGTGTTTTTTTTTTAAACTGCTGTATCTAGTTACTCAGAGCTGCAAGCCAAACCCTGTTCACTTAACATCGTATTGTTCTAAGAGTTTTACTCTTTTAATTCCTGTATGAAATATAAATAATCATTAAGATTATTTAGTAGACTTAGGAAAGCATATCTATTAGGTGGTCTAGAATTTCCACAGATTTCCGAACTTGTGTACCCTGTTCTGCACATTATCGAGTTTTCCTTGCTCCCAACACATCTGATTCAACTAACTGCCTCATTAACAGTAGATAAGTGATTTTGTGAGCGGAGAAACTATTCAATTTTAGTTCTTCAGGATCCTGTCTCAATCACACTTGCCAGAAGGGGGCAGCAGTCTGACATGGAACTATTGCATCTGAACATCTGTGAACGCTGTTTTGTCAGACTTGTCACTTAAGATTTACTCACTCACTCATCATCGTCTATACCGCTTTATCCTGTATACAGGGTCACAGGGGGCCTCGAACTAGGACCCTGGAGGTGCAAGGCGACAGTGCTAACTACTACGCTACCATGCTGCCCCTCACGAAGGACTCTAAACTGAAAATCTGAAGTAGGAATGACTAAGTGGGGGGTGTAAGTAAAAAATTATATTAAATTTGACCCCATGTAGAATCCTCTATTTAATTAGTAATATGTCATGGTATGTATGAGGCGCAACTAACTTTGGCAAACAATACTGGTAAGATAATGCACACATTCATTCATTTATTCATTTATTCATTCATTCATTCATTCATTCCTTGGTCAGGGTTGTAGTTGATCCACTGGGAGCAAGGCAGGAAATGCACCCTGGATGGAACACCAGTCCATTGCAGGGCATCGTGAATACACACATTTACAGAATCACTCACATCTAGATGCAATTTAAGTTCAACAGTCCATCTACTGGTATATATATATATATATTTTAGTAATGGTGGATGAAAAGTGGAAACCAGAGGACCAAAGGACTCAGAGAACAAAAAACATGTGAAACTTGAACCGGGGACCCTGGTAATTTGAAACTGCAACAGCAACATTTTGCCCCTTAATGCACTTTTGTATACTTCACTCATTAATGCTGGAGGAGCTTTATTATTTCTGCACACCCTTACCAGATCTGAAGGGTTAGACATACAATATGGGGGAGTTCAAGCCAAACCAGGACTTTTGATCGTGCAGAAAGTAAAACTACCTTTATTTCTCTATACAATCCCCTGCTACACTAATGCACTTATTCCAGCACTTCACTAGGCCTTGGATACCATAAAGGTATAAAGTGTTCTCAGCACGCCAGAGCCATGATCAGACTGCCTGGTTCACGTCTGAAACACTGGCCTCCCAGGAACTCCTTCCATGCCCCAAACATGTGGAAATGGGTTGGAGCTCGGTCAGGAATGTACTTGGCATGTGGCAATAACTCCCAACCGAGTTCCTGTAATGTGCAAACATCACTTGCTTTGTTAATGACAGATTGGTTTGTGTGGTTTGTGAGTTCCCACAGACAGATGCATCTCCTCCACAAGCTGACGACAAGTTATCTGTCAATTTTCAAGGATCAGGTGTCCTCTTGCTGAATGTTAAATGGAACAGCAGTGAGCTCAGAGGCACTCATTCATGGATTATATGTTTTACTGCCATACTATGCTTGAAGTCGTCTGTAAATGTAAATCAGTTTTATGATTTCATTTACGAGAAATTTCATTACAAGTGAACACACCTCATATTTAGGTCTGTTGTATCATATCATATATTATATATCATATACAGGTCTCAGGTTCTCATAAGAAACAAATTACCTCCCTGAGCCACTCTACCTTCCCTCATCCTTGCACCCTTTTTATTTCCTACCCTCTTTTCATTCTTTTTCTATTCTATTCTATTCTATTCTCTGCATGTCCACTCCTCTGTACCAATCTTACAATCGCTGAGCCTATTAGAAAACAGAAGAAAGAAAAGCAGCTTTGAAATCAATATTCTTTTCGATCCATCTTAGCTTCTGCCAAAGTAAAAGTCAATACAACTATGAGGAGGAACAACCTCTAAAGCCTTGACCAAACATTGTTTTTCATCAATTGAGGTAGACTCCAGTCCCTGGTTACTTGGAAACAGACTTAATGTCATGACAGGTTGCTTATGAAGCGAGATGAACAGAGCTGAACTTCTGTTGTAGGAGTAATCCAGTCAACACAGCTGATTTTTCTGCAGTGAATGATGCTTAAAAACACTTAACGAAACTGGTTCATGGTGGTTTCCACTGATTAACCAAGTAAGTGGTTCTAAGTGCACGCCTTGCCGTGATGAATGTATTATTATTATTATTATTATTATTATAAACAAGATGTAAAAGATTGCAAATGGTGATTTAAATACTGTGGTTCAATGGGAACTTTATGGACGTTTGCTTAATTTACGGTGTCTGCAAAAAAAACCCAGATAACTGGTGAATTTTCCATAATGGTGTGGAGATAATGGCAGTTAATAATGCACTGCATATATTTTGGAACTGTTACGATCTTAAGAAGAAGACTGTGATTAAAACTTTATGGAGAAAATGTTTAATGGAAAATTCTTCCAATACCCATTAGGAACTTAAAACAATATGGAAGTGAGAAGTCCGTGTCGCACCTGGAGTTATAACGTTTTCAAAGGAATAACTTAATATTCGCAGATGAGAAGGATTATGTAATGTTGCCTTGTAAGCAAAAGCCACTTGATTTTCATTTTCATTCATTCATAGCCACAATAAAGAAGGCTTATCAAAATAATCACCAGATCTATCACAACATACAGTAGTACAGACACTCCATTTAATAAGACAATAATAAAAAAGATTTGCTGCTGTCAAACCATGCCTCATATTAGAGCCCATATCAATATGTAATAAATAGATAACAATAAGTCATCATTTAACATACTACACTTCAAGCACGTACAGTTTATAAGCATCTAAACTGACTGTTACAACTTTCAAGCAGCAACGCATAAAGCCATAAGTTCACCAGATTCGCCACACAGCTGTCACAGTAACACAAGATACTCACTTGTGAGGAAAACATCTTGTTTTCTTCCTATAAACGTCTGTCCGATGCCTTTCTTATCCTGCTTAAGTACAGTCCTGTGTGTGTATATGCATGTGAGCGAAGAGAAAGAACAGCTTCCCAGCCTCCAGCTTGACAGCATCCAGTGTCCATGTGAGACGCACCCTCTCACATGTTCCCTCCTTCCCTCCCGTCTCTGTCCCTCCCTCTGTTCCTTCATCCTGAAATCTTTCTCTCACAGCAGCACTTGCATGGTGCACGCGCAGGACTCTCAGGTACTGGAACCTGAACTCCTGGAAGGTCCAAAGTGAAGACGTATATGTGGAAGTTTAGACGGTTGGAGGAGATAGATGACTTAATCAGGAAATGAGAGAGAGATGGAAATAGTAAGTGAGGATGAAGGAGAGAGTGTACGTGCACCAGCAACTGAGCAAATCAGTCACAGTGATGCCTTTTATCCACCGTATTCCATCCGTGCTCTGGTTGCATGGTCGTCTCCACCTCTTCTTTTCCATGAAAGCATGAATAAATTATTACACGTACAAAAGGGTGTGTATTGTATATGAATTACCAGGCATCTTAGTCAACAAAAGCCATTTTCATAAGAATCCCCCCATTTCATTTCAGCTTCAATTTGATTACCAGCTGAAGAATAGAAGCCCTTTGGCCAACCCCCTGAAGGCTCTTTTCTATTTTCTCTTTTCTTTCTCTCCCACTCTCTCTCCTTTTTATACACGCCTATTGAAAGGCTTTTATTGCCTTCCTTTCAATACACAAACAGGAAAAGACTTTTTAGAGTAAACCACTGATGAGAGAGAGAGAGAGAGAGAGAGAGAGAGAGAAAATGATTGCAGTGCTATTTTGCCCAGTAAACATAGCTAAAGAGAGCACACAGTCAGCGCTCACTCTTGTTTTCTTCCTTTTCATCTTTTTTGTAAAACTGAAAAGGCTAGAAATTAATGACAGAATAGTGGAGGGAGAGAAAGAAAGAGCAGACTGGTTGCAGCCTTGCAACACAATGCAAGTGAAATCTAAATGATGGCAGGCCATACAGGCCATAGAAGGGAGTGGAATGGAGCCTGGCATGGAGCACATGGACTCAGTGGGGTATGAGCAGTAGGGGACGGTGTATAGGAGACCTGTGCGTGGGGGGTGTATACACCTGATTGATCCCCGTCTGGTGAAAAAAATAAAATAATAAAGCCACCTTAATGGTTTCAGAGCACTACAATTATGCTGCCGGTCGCTTTTGTTAACTGTCCGCGGTGACTTGAGGCCATTGAGAACATGGCCTATCGATGGCAGCCAGGTCTCTCTGGCTTTCAGTGGAACACAATGCAGCCCATTCTGTCTCTTACACTGCTTTCTGTCTGGTGTGCGAGCGATTATAAAACTGTGCATCAAAAGTGAATGTGGTCTACTGAGTAACTGTAACAGAGGGATTAATGATGGAGAACGATGGATGGAGCAAGTTTGTATGTTAGTGCATTTTGGAAGAGAAGACAGAGGATGAACAGAGAAGGGAGATAGAGCCAGGTATATATCAAGAGTTGGAGTGCTGATCGAGCGCAAGTACAGTATTTCTCTTGTGTCTATGTTTAAAGATCAGGAAAATACAGAAAAAAAAAAAAAAGAATCCTGCAGTCAAAATAATGGGTTTATAAGATAAAGCAGGTCATCCACATACTCAAGTAAAGATTGCATCATAATTATTGTGCTCCTTTAAATTGTACATTTAATAGCATGTGGAAGATGTGCTTACCAGGGCCAAAAAAAGTGCTATATAGCATCAATGAAACACACATCCTCATGCTAGCACAAACAGCTTAGAGTCTACTATCAAGATTATAACCCGTGTGGATTACTTGCTAGAGCGACAAAAGCTGTTTAAACAGTTAAAGTTTGTTTGAGTCCTTGATACAGGTTAGTCTTTATTCTTGGTTTAAATACAGCAAGTTCATTCCACCACTTGCTGTCTGGACAGCGATGCGTATTGATGCATGTCGTCATTGTGTCTCAGGGGATGATTGGGTAAGTCAAGCATGCTTCAGACTCAAAGGCTAAATGGAGCTGTGTATTTCCATGTAAGTGCCTTCAGGTTAGTGGGGGACATTTTTGGCGTTTTGGATATCAGTGTTTTAAATCTAGCAGCTACAGGAAGTCAGTGGATGGAAAGCATCAACTTGCTGAAGTGCCCTTGTGCATCTGCATTCTGAATGACTTGCAGCGAGTGAGATGACAGGACTGGACAAATTACTCTGTTCGTAGAAATGGCTGAATCCTTCTACTATTCTAAAGATGGAACCAGAATGGATGAATGAGGTTTCTTGACCATGTTAAAGTTCATATTGTTTGTTCGAATCAAATTAATAAATAGCAACCCAAAGAGGGTGAATTATGCCGACTTATGATTTATGCCATGTTTCTTGGACAGGCTCTAAATACAATACACCACAGGCCTGTCTAGGAGAAATTAGTTATTAAAGCTGAATGAATGGGTTATTTTTTAAATTATCTCTCACCCTGATTCATTCTCTATACTGCACATCATGTACAGGGTCACGGGAGGCATGGAGACTATCCCAGGGGACTTGGGGCACAAGGCAGGGTACCCTCTAGAGTGCCAATCCATCACAGGGAAAATCATTAAAGCTTCGTACGGAACGTATTCAGACCCCCTTAAATTTTTCACTCTTTGTTATATTGAGTAGTATAGACTCAATATAACAAAGTATAGATATATAGATAGCATAGTAGATAGTAGTAGTAGATAGTAACTTAGAAGTTACTAAGGATGAAGAAAATTAATCATCAACCAAGCCAAGTTTCCACCAAACCATACTGAAAGAACGGAGAGAGCACAGCAATGTAGCAGCAAATATATAGTAGGTGAAGACATGGATTCTGCTGCCTTATCCTCTTTTTCTCGACTTCAGTCATCAACAGTAGTTGTTTCAACCCTGTAGTCATCAGTTAGGCAGAATTCCCTGTTGTTCTTATCTCAAAAGAGACAGAAGTATGGGACGCTAAAACCTTCTCCTTCACATTCTTGTTAAGGAAACCCGTCCATGAGCTTCACCGTTATCGCAAAGGCTTGACGATGAATTAAGACGCCCTTTCTGCATGTTTTTATGCGCCTTTGTACTCATGTACGAATATTAAACTCTAGACAAAGGTGAATGATACATTATTCATTCGTGGGCAAAAGCAGCAGCGGCCATCTGAAAAGAGGCTGACATTTGAGCTTTTCACCAACATCTGCAAAATTACATGCTTCCCATTGTGAGTCAATGAGGGCCAGCCAGCATCCATAAAAAGAATGAAATTGACTTGTCACTGCAATAAAGGCATGGTATATACATCCCAAATCCTCAGGTGTATATGCGTATGCGGGGGGGAGAGAGAGTGAATAGGCTGTTGTCGTTCATTCTGTATGCTTATGAATAGGAGCTAAGCTATCGGCAGGCCGGCTTTGACCGAACGCTGCTATTGTGAAGGGAATAAAGAAACAATTTCTCTTTGAAATTAGACAGTTTTAGGATCAGTGTGTCTTATCCTGTAAATTTAAGAAGCACCAGTCAAGACTGCTTCCAGGTCAGCGCTCATGCACACTGCCACTTCGTCTTAAACACTTCATCAAAAATGGTAATGCTGATGTTAAGAAGTGAAGCACCTATTCAGGGTTCTGTGGCTACCCCTACATCCCATATCCCATTCTGGCTTTAAAGAGTTTCTGAAAAGAAAAGAAGTCATTAATCTTTACTCATCTCACTACCTGCAGCTGAAGCCACCCAGCCAGGCTCAATTAAGTGACAGCTAACATTTTCTTTCACTTTCTTGTTTTCCTTCGCCACCACCGGCTTTGTCCTCATGTAAATGTCTTCAGAACGTCATTCTCTCCCCCAAATGTCACCATCGCCTCAGTGCCCATACAAAAAGAACCTGCCTTCTTTTCTGCCTGGGCCTTAGCCAGCGATTAAAATCTCGCACAATGGCTCGCTATCCCTGAGGATCGTGTGTCTTTTGAATCTGCTCATTGTTTGTTATAATAGGCAGAAGGTGGATGTAGCACTATGAGAGGAAAACACATCTTTTCATTTTTCACACCCACACACAAACAGTTGTCACACCTGCAACTGGGAAGTCATGAAAAAACAAGGCAAAAAAACAAAACAAAAAACTAGCAATTGTAGTTAAATAGAAAAAAATCTATCATTCATGTATTAAGCATTCCAGTACAGAATGTTTCCTGGGACAACCTTCAAAACCAATGATTTTACTTTTTAATTAAAGCATTGTTGATTGCAAGGTGAATGGAAAAACTTTACTTAACACCTTTAGTGTACCTCTGGGTTCTCTCCAGGTCTTTTTAATTTTCCCAAAATATGCCTGGATGATGAAAATTATTGCTAGATGTACAGTGGGTATATATAAGAATCGCCCCCTTTAAAATAATCATACTTTGTTGCTTTGCAGCTAAAACAGACACAGTTGATTTTACCTAGCTGTATTTACTCAGTGCAACTTTTAACATCGAAGTGAAAGTTATAACATCATGTCAGAAATTTTTTTTAATTAAATTAAATAAAAGATTTTTAAAACAATCACTAAGCTGGAAATGGATCACCCCCTACTAAAAATTACTTTAAACTCAAACAGGTAAAGCTAATCACGTTCTCAATGGCACACAAAGTCACATGACTTTAACGGTGATCAGCTGTGGTCATTTGAATTAGCTCAGAATAAAAACTGGAGCATTTCAGTCCCTGATAGTGTTACTGAAGCAAACAATCAACAATGAGTGGCAAGACACTCAAAAGATCTCTGGGATAAAGTTGTTGGACCTTGGACAAGAGTTTAAGATGAAAAAAGCTAAGTTTAATAACAATTTAATTTGCTTATCCTGTTTAAAATCACTGTCCAGTAAAACCTTCTAGTAGTTGGTTCAACATATGATTAAAGGGAACACGTCTCTGTTACAGGGTCAACACAGGCTCAACACTGGGTCCAAATACCAGCACATCAGGTTTAGTCTCCTTAAGACTTTTTGACAAGAAAATTTACAGCCATCCACGCTTTGACTTCCTTCAGACATTCCAACAGTGGTGTTAAACTGTTTGTATCCATTGGTTTCAAAGGAAGATAAATTTGAATATCATCTGTATAACAGTGAAAAGACATTCTGTACTTCCTAATAATGGATCCCAAAGGCAGTAAGTATAGTAAAAATAATAAAGGCCCTAGGCCCGAAATAAACTACTACTACTGTATAGCAGTACTACTGTAAAGCATGGAGGTGATATTATCCTGTTATGGGGTGTTTTTTCAACAGCAGGGACTGAAGCACTTGTCAGGATAGAACAAACATGGATGGGGCAAAATACTGAGGACAATCTGCTGCCATCTTCCAGAAAGTTGTCAATGGGAAAAAATGTTTACCTTCAATATAACGACGACCCAAAGCACACAGCAAAACTGACAACACAGTGGTTGAAGGAGAAAAAGGTGAATGTCCTTGCGTGGCCTAGTCAGAGCCCAGACGTAAACCCTACTGAAAATCTGTGCAATGACTTGACGACTACAGTCCGTAAAAAGTCACCATCAAATTTAACTCAACTCGAGCAGTTCGCAAAGAAAAGTGTGCAAATAATACAAAGGATACATCTAGTCTAGTTTTTTTTTTTTTTTTTTTTTTTACATGTTTCACTTGGTTGATAACACTTGTACTGAGCAAATTTCAGGCTGCAAAGCAACAAAATGTGACTATTTTGAAGGTGGGTGATTTTTTTTCTATACCCACTGTAAATGCGTTTCCTTGCTGGCATGTTATGAACTGGTATCCCATCCAGTGTATATTCCCACCTCATGCCCAGTGAGCCTAATCATTGCAATGATAAAGCTACATATAGACTAAAAAGCTGCAAAAAAAGAAAGAAAAATCAAAGTTACTATCATGCAACATGTTCCTATATCACGTCAATGTCATTCTGCGTTTGCTGGGCACTTCCTGTGTGTGTTTGTATGTAGAGATTCCTCCTAGCTAAAATGCACATGCAAACCATCTTGGCCCCACAGTTTCCACCACAAATCTGGATTAGCCACACACAATGCCTAGAGAAGCAACAATAGAGGAATTAACAAGAATTGTTTCAGGAAGGCTTATGCCAAGCCAATAATTTTGGGCAGAGCAAAAAGGTTCATGTGACAAAATTGAGTTTGGAACAGAAAACCACCTAGGGATACAAAGCAGCCAGAACTGCTGATCTCAGCTCATCACCCCGGTGTACATTTATTCAAATCTGATTCAGAAGCAGCCTGTGCTCTATTGATGCTGGCTCTGAACATTCAGAGAATGGGATTTGCCTAGAGGAACGCTAAACTGCTAAAAATAGTATAACGATTACTGTTAAATAGTGTATAAAGAAAAGGTCATTTGTGAACAAAAATGACTAATGCATGATTAATTTACTTATTACGTTCTTTATACTTGGTTAAATAAAATGGTTTGAAAAATGGAGAATGAATTGGTAAACCACCAGGTCTTCTCATCTGACATCAGTGCCTAATCTCACTAATGCATCTGTAGATGAATAATCACAGCCATGCTGCAAATTCTAGTGGAAAACCTCCACCTTCTGTGAAGCCTATTAAAGCAAAGGTGGAGTAAATCGGAAATATTAAAGCACACAAGAGTGTAATGGTCAGGTCTCCACAAACTTTGTCCTATCTAATAGTGGAACAATAGATGGGTTTACGCAGGGTTTCCCTATAGGGACACGTCAATATTCCAGAAATTACATATGCAATTATAGAAAAACAGTGTGTGATGTGATTGAGCAACAGGGTATGAAATAATCCCTGGAAATAATTGCTACATTTGGATAGATGGATGGATGGATGTATGGCAAAGTTTGTCTAGAAGTTCAAGGTCCACTAGCATTAATAACAGAAGCTTATCTACAAACCTCATTCAGCAGAAAAGAAATATTCCAATGAGCAAGCAAGCTCTATAAAGGGTTAGGGAAACCTTAGCAATTCAAAATTTTTAAAACTGATGCTAGGCTTTGATTTGGTTTAGTTTTAAAGATTAGATTTATTACTTTACTTACTTACTAAACAAGTTTCCATTATTTTTCTTACATACCTTACTGTACTGAGTAGTGATGGAAAAACACAATTCAGTTATATAACAATTTGTTTTTGTTTGTTGGGTTTTTTGTATGGCAAATTTTTTTGTAATTAATTTGTAATTAAAATATGTTTGTATTTGATATGGTAAAATGTTGCATTTCAGCTACAATCCTACAAATCACCTTTTAACTATCCACCACTGTCAGGTAGCGCAGTATTCTGCATGGTAGGGGCATATTACAAGCTAAGATTGTTTAGAATTGTAACATCAGAAAGTTTATATTGAATTGGGATATTTATAAAATCCTGATGGTAAAAGAAGTGCAACACAAATCAGATAATATCGTATCATATGGTCCCTTCCATAACATGCACTTAGAAATAGTTTAGAAATACTTTTATCTTACTGACCTATTAAATTAGTTACTTTACTAATTACAGTTGAGCTGTGTTTGCTGTCTAATGATGTTATTCTGTTGCTCTACATTGATTTTACCAATTTAATTAACAGAAGCATTGCTGGCTATATTAACATGGAAATAAATCTTCCAAACAATGAACAAAAACTTTCGGGATCACAATGTTACATGATGAAACCATTTCCTCTTTGGAGGGGCCTTTGTATTAGTGTACTTAAGTTTGGTAGAAGTCAACAGCACACTTGCCCAGATCAGAGATGTTTTAAAGGATAAATAAGCAATGTTTTATTTAAATTCACATAATTTATCATATAGATTAAAGAAGTCATAAAAAGAGCAGAACAAATCGAATAGTAGAAGAAATGTAGAGAAAGTAAGTACATCAGGAAGTTTTGATAGAAATTTTCCTGCTCAACATGGAACACAGACAAAGGGACAGAATCAATGTTTACAGTAAACATTTTCATTTCATTTAAATACATAAATTAGATAACATGTAAGAATGTTGAGTTGTCAGTTAGTAGTGACGCATACACACTGTATATAAAATATCTGCTGCATAAGCACTTGTCTTTAAATTAGTCTTGGAATTGCAGACAAAATGCCAAGGAAGATTTGGAAATTAAATTTCTTTTTTTTCTTTTTTTTCTTTTTTTACAAAAAGGCACATCCGCACTTTTGAAGTATAGCCTGATTATTTTTTTTCATACAAATCAATAAGCAAAAAAACAAACAATTAAAAATATCACCTTAAAAAAAAGTCAACGTTCAGGTGGTGCTAAACGATAAACTGATCAGGGAAAAAAAAGAAAGAAAAATTCATTTACAAATAAAAAAAAAGGGTTTTAGAAAAAATCAGTTTCCTCTGAATGTTTACAGTACGGTACCTGCTGTGTTGCTCTTGTTGGAAATGCATCTGATTTTTCACAGTGTTGCTACAGATTACTAAGAAGATTCTGACTGAAAGATTTTCTTTATTCATGGACTCCCTGAGACTCCCAGTTTACTGTCAAACTGAGAACCGCGTGACATCAGAGTATTTGCGAATATCTTACATGCTGGTACACGCTGTCTGCGGAAGTACAGAAAGGATGTGATGGCAATGACAGCAGGGAATAGGAAACTTTTTTTTCTAAGACACGGTAACTCATACTTAACCATAATTATACATTAGTATATTTATCTTAAAAGGTTTTTAAAAAATTAAGGCAAAACCATATGCTGTATTTGGCCACTTATTTTAATGTCCGTTCCTTGATTTACTTGCAGTTCAGAGGCTATTTGGCAAAGATAATGCAAATTTGGCACTGGCAAACTTAAAGAGCCTTTTCTCAACAACTGGATCCATTCCAACCCGGTTAGCATCGCCATTATCATTTTCTATATGCTCAGGTGAAAAGGCTTTCTTGGTCCGAAGTTATGCCTAGCACTTCAGCTGCATCATGCTGTTCCAAGTTTTACAGTGTTTCTTTCTTTTTTTTTTTAATCCTCTGTCTGTGCCGGCATGGACCACATGCATAACAATCCTCATTAAACTTTACAGATTAGTTTCATCCCATGAAGGATCGTTCATGTTCTTTAACACTCTCCTGACTATCTTCTCCAGCTCTTTCCTTGCTTTCTGCTCCTCCTCCAAACTGCTCTTCATCCTCTTGTTATCCTAGAGAGAAAAAAATTTAATAAACTAATCAGGGTCATGGCACCAGATATCTGTTTTTAAACAATTATAGCTCAGCATTGCTGCTTTAATGGTTAGAGAACATTACTTCATTTAGTGAAAATATTCTATTCTATTCATTTGAAATGTAGCTCATACTTTGTATCCTGTTTAATTGACTCATAATAAATAATACAGCAATAAATCCACAAAAGTTTTAATGATTTACGTGGGAATCGTACACGTTTGTGACATAAATAAACTTTTCAAGTCTGTATAAATCTGTGAGTCTTACACAGATGTGAATGATTTCCATGTAAATCAGTCTTTCCATCACAACGTTTTCTTAGAATTATCTTTCTACTTGTCACAATGCTGCAAATATGACATTTACATTAAGAGCAAAAGTCAATAAACTAGTAAAAAGTGGAATAAACCAGAAATAGCTTCTTTAAAAATGTAATGTAATGTGTGGAGAAAAACCTCTTGATGAAAAATTTTATATTCCATGACTTCCAGAATTTGCCAGGAACACAACATTTAAAAATAAATAAAAAACATATACTGTATATTAAAGTGCCCCTATTATGCCATTTTAAAGGTTGCTAATATTGCTTTATGAGTCTCTTAAAACAGGTTTACATGTAT
>JAQMYJ010000010.1:10216339-10227643 GCA_030014305.1 Clarias laeviceps | reverse complement strand
CCAGTAAGAGACGCGCACTAAGACCCAGCAGCCTCCGCCATGTATCTTTCCTCTACCTCCGCTCGTTTTTTTTTTTTATTTTTGCTCTGTTCTGTCTATGAGGCGCCGAACTCTGCTAGCATCACTCCGCTCCGTGCTCAACTAAAGTTTTTTTTAATAATCAAATGTCTCCGCGTCGTGCGACACAACGAATTAATTATGAAATTCGTTGCCAATGCTTTAAGTAATCAATTTTTATAAATTTCATCGATTCGTTGTTGCAGCCCTACAAGTGCGTTAGAAAGGATGATCCATTTTGCTGAATCAGTTTTTGTCAACATGCTATAATTACTGAGCCATTACAAAGATCATGCCTAATATGTGGCACATTTTCTGCCATGTGGGCAGCTCTGGCCCCCACAAAGTGCTGAGGTGTCTGGAACCAGGACATTGCCAGCAGATCCTTTAGGTGCTCTAGGGTGTTTGGTGGGGCCTCCGTGGGACAGCCTCGTATATCCGACACAACCTATGGGTGTGCTTGATCGGTTTGGCATCTGGGGAGTTTGGAGGTTGGATTGTTAGCCTTGGGCTCTTGCCTGCTGGGCCCCATGCGCAGTGGTGCACTGGGTGTTCTGGTGCACTGGGTGTTCTTTCTATTGTGACCAGTATTTTTTTTTTTTCAGCAATTTGGGCTGAATTGGCTTTTCTGTGGGATCAGACTGTGGGGGGCTGGCCTTTGGTCCCTGCGGGAATTGGGTGCCCATGATCCTATCACCATATTTGACATAATGTGTAGTTAATAGTCAATGCTATGGTTGATCGATAAACAACTGCAATATTGCCTTTTAAATGTTCTGGGAAAAAAACTAGAAAATGTTGGTAAAAGGGTTTTTTAGCAGTCACTACATTGCTACCCAATGTAGTACTGATGTGCTGCAATGCTAAGAAGAAACGTCATGCTAGCCATAATTGGAATTCATTTATTTAATCTGGAGAGTCAATTTCTAGCTCCATCGACAAGTTTATTTTTAGGATTAAGGTAATATCCCACTAGCTTTTGGGTAATGTCCCACTAGCTTGTCTAATGACAACAAACTGACCTTTTTCCCCAATTCAGGTTCATCACCCTAACAGCATGATCATTGTAGTGAAGCATGGTCATGGTAGCATCATAGAGAATTAGCCTTATCCATGTAGTTGCTTCGCTGAAGCGACTTCCTTACACTGGTCTAGCCTCCGCTAGGCAGAATCATTCTTGTGCGCAATTCGTTCCAGCGTTTTAATACTGGGCTTCTTACTCTTGAAAATATATAAAGTTTGTGGTATATTTAAAACCAAACCATGACGTTTCAATTACACATGGCCGTATTTTAACTATTGGTATTAACAGCTCCAGTGTCCAAACCTCTTTGTAACAAAGAGCTGCTGATGCTTTTAGTGGTGGTGCAGGTCGCAGGCAGCTCAGGCTCCAGGGCTTCTGGGTTTTTGGCGGTTCCAAGGGTCCCCACATCATGGTGCTGTGTGGGGTGCAGTGTGAGGAGGGGTGAGGGAGGGTGTGGTAGGCTCCCCGGCTCTCCGAGTGTCTCGAAGGGGTGGGTGGGTGAGCGGGGAGCTGAGGAAAGAAAAAAAATAACAAAACACAGATTTTTTTATAAAATCAATTTACCGTTTGGGTTTAGACTATGTAAAACATATGTGTGTGCGTGCTGACCGTATGACATGGTTTCAAACTGGAAATACTGGTTGATGTGCGTTTGGTCTGGCGATGAAGATGCTCCACCCACTCCTGTAAATCCTGAGGGTTATTGCAGATCACTTGAATCCTGTCAATCATAGTCCCTACAGAGGAAACAAATAAAATAAATTAATATTTATTCACAAGTGTCTACATGTCTACATATCTACGAGGGCTAGACCGAAATTAATGCAAAAGCAGTCATAATTTTTTCATTACCTAACATAGTTGTTGTTGTTTAAATTGCACATGTTGGTTGAAAAAAACTTCCTCTATACAAAGGTCCTACTCAACATATCCACCATCACAAGCCATACATTTGCACTATCGTGAACGAACTCCTAAATCCTCTTTGAAAATCCACTTTGTCACAGCTGGAGTTCTGCTACTGCTCTACAGAATGTTTACGACGGTGACACAAATGACGAGAGCAATGTGCACAGATGGATGAACAAGTTTAAAGAAGGGGAAGCCAGCATTAAACACAAAACGAGCAATAGGAGACCATTAACCGCAACGAAGGGGACTTTCAAAGAGGATAAAAGAGTTGGGTTCTCAAACAGTGAAAGTGCTTCGATGCGATTGAGATGGAGACTAACGCAGCTATGCTCACACAACCAGCCTGAAGTGATTGAAATCTGATTTATTACCCTGTCGGGACACAGATCTGATTTTTAGGGATGTCTGAACATAAATAAACATCATAAATCTGTTTTGTTTTGTTCTTAGATTGGAATAGTCACTTATGTATGTAATCCTAGGTCAGATATATATCGGTCATATACACGGTCATGCAACTGGAATGAAAAAGTAACTTCCTCTTCCTCGGCGCTAACGTGGGGCGCTCGCTGACGCCATCAAGTCTTCAACAAATAAAGCCGTCTAACTGCTTGTCCTCCAGAGCAAAACCCCAAGCAAAAGTCTCTTGTAATTATGAATGTGAACCGTCATGACGTGCAACTCCGTGGTAACCAAAAAATCGGAATTGGACAATGTGGCTTGTAATGTGAACGTAGTTTTTGCATAGAAGAAGAGTTACTCTTGTGCAATTTAAACAACCTATGGCAGTTAATTAAAAAAATAATAATAATAATAAAAAAAACTTGTGCATTACTTTTGGTACAGCCAAAGTAGCTTCATATTAGCTACTGTACAAGTGAGCCCTCACCGGATAATTCAAAAGCATTTCTTGTCTCTTCACACTTGTTAACATTCATCCCTGTTAAAGGAAGTTTCCCCTGTGGACCAATAAAAAAAATAATTGTTATTTCCTGCAGACAGTATCAGAAAGCAAACTGTTATACTTGCTAATAAGAAGGCACTCCGGTGTTACCTGGTAGATAAAGCAGCTCATTCGAGGGCTGGCAGACAGCACCAGCAACACATGGGGGAAAAGCAGGAGGTAACGCTCATTTTTCTCCTGAAAGCATGAACGCAAATACATTACATTTAAAGCAAATGGTTCAAAATTATGTCAGGTTCATGATTGGCTGATCTTCTTGTTGTAGGCAAATCAGGATGTGCTTGAGGACGGGGGTGTGTGTACTGTATGTGGACTCACCTCGCTGCCATGGTTCTGCATGAGAACCTGAGACATGTAGATGACGGTGCCCAGGGTCTTAATGCCCTCCCCTTCCCAACCACGCACCGGCTCATTCAGAATCTGCAGCTCCAGCTCTTTCCTCTTCCTCACATCCTGACACTGCGCCTGAGACCATGCACACGAACACACACAAATCATACAATGTACACAACCCACAGGATGTCTTTACATTATTATTATTACTATGACTGGTATTCCAGGTCCCACAATCCTCTTTGTCCAGTGTATAACAGGCTTTTCCCCAGCACTCATTATCGTGCATGTGACTGGCCGAGACAAAAGCCGTATTCCAACTATTCCAACAATGCATCGTAGAACAATAACGTATGCGACGGCAGCAAGTGAGAATAAAAATGGAGGACAATAGCGGACCGTATGTGGACAGTCCGCAATGAAAAAGCACACAGTGTCCACTTTCTCTGCCTTCATCTCTGTGTTTCTCTCTATTCTCTGTAACAGAATGATAAGAGGTGTTTGGGGGGGATAAGCTGAGCTGTGACAGACGGTCTGAGAACAATGCAGAAAGAGAGAGAAAAAAAAGAAAAAAAAAAAAAAAGTGTGAGAGGGATGGAGGATTTTTATACAGTCATGCCAAGCAAAGGATTTTGCAAGCATGCAAAGCTTTTAACGCATCCCTGTACGAAACAAACCACATTATAGTCACGGCTTATTCCAACATAAACTAAAACACAGTGGACTTCAGCTAGCCAATGCTTTCTGGATTTGCTTTAAGTAGAAAATGAACATGAAAGAACAGAAAGCGTTTTCAGTAAATCCTATATATACTGTATATACACACACACACACAGTATGTGTAATACTGTGGTGGAAATTAAAGAAAATGGTCCACAACAAAAACTTGTTTGTTTTTTTTCTACACAATTAAACATTTGAATGAACATCGTCTGAGAGGGGTGATTCCATACTCACATAATCAACCTTAGCAGCAACCTCATTTCCCCACATCTTCAATTAAAAGGCATTAATTTTGTTCCCAGGTTGCGACTAAACCCTAACAGCCAGGACTAACAGTATGTTGGAAACACTTCAGAACGAAATATTTCTTACAAATACGAATTAGACTGAGGCGACTTACAGAAAGATTCTTAAACGCCACCAAGCTTTTCTGGATGTCTGGGCGGTCTGGGTGAAAATCCTGAGGTAAACACATCATGACAAAACATCATGACATAAAAATCCTTTATTCGAATACCCATTACTGGTCTGTGAAATCAAATAAATATACAGATTTGAATTCTTAAACAACACACACACACGGATATAAAAACAGCAGCACCTCCATGTGTCTCTCCATCTCTTTGAGTACTGTGGGATATCTGTCCAGTCTCATGAAGGGTTTACTCAGATTGGTGGTAAGAGTGAGAATCCCAGGACTGCTCGAACCTTTACTCTCCATAAACTCGCCCAGCTCCTCACTGTACGTACACACACACTATGTATAAAAAAGTCTTCTCTCCAAACCTCATCACAGGTCAAATTACACACAAAAACAGAGAAATAATCACTTCTGCACATTAAACTACAGTATGACTATGTAGTAACATTTAGTCGTAGACTCAGAGCATCTGATATGTTTTACACTTTTCTGGCTGCAAGCTTTAGAATATTACGCAGCGATAAGATTGTGAGGACTGACCAAGAGACTGAAGCAAGGAAAACACACCATCATGACACATGAAAAAATCTCAAAAGTGGGCACACATTTAGGCCGGGCAAGTTTTATGACATCATTATAATAAAATCTAGTGGTGTAACAGATTAAAATTATTCTGTAATCTATATGCATCGTTTCCCACTGTTCGGCTCACATGTAAACCAAACCGTGAATTCATTTGAATAGTTAATCATCATAGTCTACTTTTATATATCCAATCGTCTCATTTTACTGTGCATCATTATTTTAAAAAATTAGACATGCAGCAGTTGTTGTAATGGTTAAAAACAATATCATTAGCTGAAAACATCAGATGAAAAGATACATTTTAAATGTTACATTAATTATTTTGTGAAAAACAAAGTTTTGACTTGACTAGATTGACTGTAGGGTTAATTAATAATAGTCTTATTGCTAAAATGCTATGTTTTCATTGACTAAAAACAGACAAAAATACTTAAGGATTCCTCTGACTAAAACTAGACTTAAATACAGACTTTTAGTCGACTAAAACTTGACTCAACAAAAACAGGATAAGATTGACTAACTGGGACATTTATCCCGGGACTAAGACTTAAATTGAAAACGCTGACAAAAGTAACACTACAAAATGCAATTTCTGTTTATACTTCTGTTGTACTGTACACATGAAACTGTATTATATATGCATTGTACTGTACATAACCAGTACTGTCCTAAAGTCTTGTGCCACCCCTCATTTATTCATATTGTGCTTCTAAAGAGCCAGACAAGTTTTTGCAAGCCGCTCATTTCAGGTCTTGGGTCATTTGGCAGATGTCCGTATCTAGACAAAAGATCTAGTTCTTATATTACAAAAGTGCTTCCATAAGATAGATCCCTACACTGGTTATAGGTTATTAACTAAGTACCAGCAGTAAAAAAAAAAAAAACTCTTTCATTTATCATAATCGAGGTAAAAGGTTAAATTAATTTTGATATTGATCTGAGGTCATATTGTCCAGCACAGTCCCTGTATCTAAGCAGTTTCAGAGAAATGTTTTTTTGTTTGTTAAGCCACACAGTGACCTACTGTATGAATCATTCAAGCATAAAAAACATCTAACTTAAGGCATGAACCAGTGAGAAACAGGTGCAGAAGATGACAGATGATCAAATGATTAATTTGATCAAATGATTAATATACTGTGCTGCTGAATGCTGAGTGGTTGGAACAGACGAGAGGGGAAACGAGGTTGCTGCTGAGGTTGTTACATAAACAACCAATTTTTTTATATTGTATCTTTTGGCAATTTGCAGCCTGCAGCAATAAAATATTTGTTTTCATTTCTTTAATTTAATTTAATATGTAGAAGTATGGGTGGTTCAAGACTTATGCACATTACTGTACATCTATAGACACTGGTGTGTAGACGTTTGTGTATTTACCCGTGTTGTGTGAGGACACTGACAGCAGAGGGATGATTAGAGCAGTAAGCTACATAAAGGCTCTTCATCTGGGGCATGAGGGACAGGAAGAAGCTCCCGATTCTCTGCTGGCTCTCTGGAAATCTACACAGAGACACACACAGACACACACACAGACACACACACAGACACACACACAGAGAGAGATAGCATATGAACAGATATGAACAGATGAGATTCATTTATTTTTGATTAACAGTAATAGATAGATAGATAGATAGATAGATACTTAATTGATCCCAAAGGAAATGATAAACATTCAGTAGCAAGTATAGTAATACAATAGTAACACCATAAGGATAGTAATACTATAGAATTACAATCCCAAACTAATCTTCAACTGAAATGACAAAGTATAATTGTATAATTTACAAATAAAATAAATAAAGAATAGGTGAATGAGGAAACATAATATATTTTTTATCTTCTTTTTTTTTCATTTTGTTAAAGTTAGTCCCTCTAATAACATTAACTTACACAATATCTTGACTATTATGTATTCTACTCACTCAAAAACATGCACCAGAGTAGTCGAAATATCTACTATTACTGGTTATATTAATTACTTAAGTGAAAGAAATATTTTATTTATTAAACATAATTGATGCTAAAGGTGTGTGAAATTCTGAAAGCCGCCAGTAGATGGCCTCAGAAGCTTACAGGAAGAATCTCACAGCACGCTTTCTTTAAATCCTCCTTAAACACTGCTGCAGGTTTTTCAGGCAAACATTTCTAACTTTAGTACAAAAAATAGCACAATCACGCTGACATTAGCTTAGTCTTACTTCGTGCATTCCTCTAGTGACTGTACCAGTGTCTGCTGGAACGAGCTGATCTCTTCTAGATTACCCAGAATGTGAGCGATATCTGTCACGGTCAATCTGAAAAGGACACAGAGGGATGGAGTGAATGAGATGAGAAAAGAAAACGGTTATTGTCCAAGGCTTAATTAAATTTGTCCCTTAGGACAGCACAATTTTTTTATCATTAGATTTGTGTTTGATCATAAGAGCAGGGGTGAAATGAATAAAAGCACTTCATCCAATGACACTGAACGCTGAACTGAAGCAGTATGTGTATTTCCATTTCATTATTCCTAAATTTGCATGACAGTTTATTCTTAGAGAATACAGTATAACATACAGGAACAGCTCATGACCATGGACACCGGTGTTGCAGAACGATATTAATACTGACGGAGCATAAATTGATACGGGTATTACACTAGATTTACGCTACAGGCTATGATGTTACCCAATTTTTGAGCAACACCATAATGACCAGTTGCCAAAAAAATTTGATCTAGCGTACAATCTAGAAGTTTTTCTTTCCATTTTTCTTTTTAGGTCTGAGTAACAGTGTTGCACACGCATTTCTACTGCATGGACAAGATCCACTACGTAATCCTGTTTTCTCTTTCTTAATCGCCGCGATAACAAAATATTCTGTACATCAGACAGGCAATCTGCACTTAAACTTTGCCTTTGTGTGGTAAAATTTATAGATTAAATGCTGATTGTTTGCTTTAAAAGATCCCTTATTTTACTGTTTCATTAAAACTAGTCTCATAACCCTCAGAGGTCCCCGAAAATGCATTGATTCAGTTATGAATCGTGATTCTTGTATCGTGTGGCAACTCATGTATCATGTATGACTCCAAAAAAAATTTTTTATAAACTATGTTTAAATTTCTAGTAAAGCTGAGCTGGTCGATTGGAAAGTGATAGGAGTTGGCTGGGTTTCTGTTTGATTGGCCACGACTGGATCAAATGATCATCCTCAGGTATAAACAATTCTGTACCGAGCGCAACAGAAAGACATTTTTATGGCATTACATTATGAAAAATCACGCACATTGAAAGGCCCCCATCTGCCGTCTCTCCAAACTCTGTGAACGAATTAGTCTCAAACTCACTCATTGCAGATGCTTGTCCCCAAACAGAGTGCAAATCTTGAAAGTTAAATGTTAAACTCTTGTGTTTGAAGTTAGTTTGTATTGTTCAAATGCCTTTGGTTTTTAAATAAGAAAACTAATGTTATAATGAATGGGCTAAATTTAATTACTTATTAACAAAATCGGGGGAAATTGTAATATTGAATCGGAATATTTTTTAAAATGTGTTGCTTATAGAATCGCAATTTGAATCGAACTGGCACCGAGCTATGATGATCCTATTGTATCAGGTGGTGACAGATCCCTATACTGACTCTGGTCCTTAGTCTTAATGTTCCAGGGTAACATACCCCTCAGATGATGCACCTTAAAATCCTTTATTTAAAAACAGGGCTGAGCAACAACCTGGGGGGATGGTATCTTCTTATATGAGGTCACATTTGGGAAAACAATCTAATTGGCTTCTTTAATCCCCGACCAACACACAAACAGAAAAAAAAACATAAGGAAAAAAAAAAATGACCAAAAGCATGGAATGATATTTCCTCTTTTTTTTTCCACTTGTGCATGAACACTGGCTGAAATTGACCAGAAATTGAGTTTGGATCATTTAAAACAAGACCCTGGATTTTAAGTGTTGGGTTTACACCACTGCACCTCCTTTTATAAAAATGTTCATTAAGCAGGTATGGGGCAATTAGATTCCTGTCCCAATGGACTTCTATTAGCGCCTGCTGCAGTTCCAGCTTTGACCACTAGGTACAAAAACAACTACATAGTTAAAAGGCAATCAAGTCAATGGACCACATGCAGATATCTGTCAAAAAGCAAAACATTTATTTCATCATTCTAAAGAAGTAGCTAGAATAGAATTTAACATGTATTTAGTAGTGAATAAGAACTATGTAAAGAATGAACCTGGTTGCATATATAGTGATGCACATGAATCAGTTACCATTAGCTACAGTAGCTACCTGTCTGTGGGCTGCAGTAGTCTCAAGTACGTCGACAGCAGTGTTTGGAGCTCTTTGCTGTATTCTGTTTCTGTCTGCATAATATTCTCAATCACCTAAAAAACAAACACAAACAAAACATTTACAAACACATATAGAGGCAAACAGACAATACTATGAAACTGGGAATCTCCAGGAATGGGCGGGGCCATGAACGTCCTGATGTCACATGCAACAGCTCAATATTTCAGACATGAATTGAAGCAAAATCAAATTGTATCCTGTTTTTTGAACTGTATGAAATCATTATATTTTAATGCTGCCATTTTCCCCCTTTACACACCTTTGAAGGCTCAGTTGGATTCGCGTATTTAAAAAAAAAAAGAAAAAAAAAGAATGAAAAAAATGGCACTAAATGGCCAAAACTGAGAAAACTGAGCTGAGCGAGAACGAGCAAGCGGGGATCGGATCGCATCTGTAACTCATTTATTTTGGTTTGAAAATAAAATTAGCCAGCCCGGCGGCCCAAGCAATTGGATTAATTAACACAGCATCCTGAAAGTAGAACTGCGCTCACGTACACACACTGATCCAAAACAGCTCACACGTTTCAGTTATAAAAGCTCCCCCATTGACAGCTGACAGCACTGACTGACGGGGTTTAATACAGCCCTGTGCTCCTGCCCTCATCTCTGAGCGCACAAAGACCTGCATCTCTAAAGCAATTACTGTATAACACAGAAAAGAAATCATCTTTTTTTTTTAACCATAACCGAGAGAGAGAGAGGGACAAAAAAAGAGAAAAAGGGGATGACAGAATCAGGCCAGAGTGGAAATAAGTCTGAAAACCACCTTCACTAATGAAGAGCCCACAATAAGAGCAAAGCAGACGGGGAGAAGACAAGTCGCTTTCAGAGCAAAAAGTGTTTTATCTTTAAGTTACAAGCGTAAGACACATCGACTACAGAAAGTATTCACGCTTAATGTAAATGTGCATCTTCTGTGCAGTTCTATTAAAATAAACTGTAACCCCACGCTTTCTGAAATATTGAGATTTTTATGGAAAAGACTGATTTCTACATAACCAACAACAATCTCATTCTCTCTACTATGGAGTATGAAGTAAGTTTCAGCCCCTGTGCTCATAATCCTTAGCCATCAATAAACTCATAACTCCGACTTCACCACAAAAACGAACCCTGCTGCCTCAGTCATATTTTCTCAGGTTTACACATTTAAAGGCTCTTCGTTTCAACTCACAGGTTTTCGCGTTTGAAGTCATCGTTTGTAGTGATTACGTTTATTTTGCTTGTTTTAGAACTGATGCATTTATAAATAAATTGAATGTCTATCGCTATTGTTTCGATGATTGTATTATTAAATTCGGGGACACGGGGATTCCACACATGTCCAACTTTCATTTCATACCAAGAGAAACAGGAAATGGTCAAGGGGAACAGTCACTGGAGGGGGGAAAAAAAACAAATACTAGATTTCAAATAGTAAATGTTACTGAATGAAAATAGATAATACTTAATACTCATAGAGAAATAGCAGGACAAGTTTTTGTTAGATATTCTCTCGAAGGGTGCCAACATTCATGATCATGTATGATCATGTATGATCATGATTTATGAAAATATTTTTTTACTACACAGATGTCCATATTCTATAGCCAGATTGTATAGTGTACATTTTATACTGTTTCTATTTTATTTTATTTTACTTTATTCTGTTGTTTCTTAATTTTTTACTTTGTACTGTCAACTTGCTGCTGTGGCAAAAAAATTTCCCACTTGTGGGACTAATAAAGGTTTATCTTATCTTATCATCAACGTCTCGGTTTGACATCTCACCATAAATTTAATTCCACGCCACTCCATGCAACAGACGAAATCAAATTTACTTAAACCTCTGATCTCTCTAACCATGAAACAGGACCTGACTTTCTCTCTCTCTCTCACACACACACACACACACACACACACACACACACACACACACACACACACACACACA
>JAQMYJ010000010.1:10195714-10209694 GCA_030014305.1 Clarias laeviceps | reverse complement strand
TACTTTATATTTTGTATTAATTATTTTTATGTATTTATTTTTTTGGGCTGTGGAACAAATAATTTGAGTTTACATTAGTCTTATGGGAAAATTCGATTTGGTTTACGAGTGTTTTGAAATCTGCTTCCAGAACGAATTATTCTCGTAATCCAAGGTTCCACTGTATAACAAAATTGGTACAGTATATAATATGGTGCCTAAGACATACACACATACACACACACACACACACACACCTTACCTTCTGTTGCCTTGTTGAGAGCAACCAAGGAATTCAGCACCTTGGTGAAGTTTTGACCATGAAACAGATCATCAGCCTCGAATGTCTACAAAAAAATGTAATTAATAATTCACTTCATCCAAATTAATTCCACCTAAACATGTCAGACAAGAGCAAAAAATCAAGTATGTGACAAAAGCCACACTTTCAGCCCAGAGCAACAACTTCTCTATTTTAGGATCAGTTGATATCAAGCGGTTAACTTTTAGAGGTTATGACCACTTTATGGTCGATAATAAATCTCACCTCTTAATGAACCCTGAACAAGCAATAACAGATTAGAGGAACACTTTCTCATCATCACTTTTTTTCCATTATATCTTCGCCATACATTTTAATGTCCCTTTTTAAAGTAACTGGATGGTTACCAGTTAGGAAAAAGCTTCCACTGGTCACAGAGAGACATGAGTGATTCAGTACCTACGTAGGTCACGAGTTGCAGGCTCCTGCTCGCAATTATTTACTTATCAATTTAACAAAGTCTGTTAAATTAAAGCCAAATACCTCAAAATGTCTCATGCATGCAGTATCTGACTGATATACAAGGATGAGTCAAAAATTATCTGTTATAGTTCAAGTCTACTGTCTCCCCGGTCATTGCCGTGCAGGTGTGAACGTGTTACATCAGTTCATTAGTAACTGCAGTCAGGAAAAAGATCCATCAATCGTCAGTGCTCGTTACAGTGAGAGGCTTTTTGAGGAGCTAAACTAGCTATCTGAGGGCGTTTTGATCTTGCAAGATGATGCGCATCTGCACACTTCTGCCCACACTGTCAACACTTGGTTTTGAGGTGTTAAAGCATCCTCCCTATAGTCCTTATCTCACTGCATCACCTGTTTGGTCCCCTGAAAGCAGCCCTACGTGGAAAAAAGATCCCCTTCTGATGAAGAAGTGAAGACAGCGGTGGGTTCGTGGCTCACAGGTCAGCCTAAAACATTTTTTAATGACGGAATACGAAAAACTTGTTGACAGGTGGACAAAGTGGACTGAAAAGATTATGTTGATTAGTTTTTAAAACTTTTTAAAAATAAATTAAAAATAAATTGTACAGCAAGAGTGCAGATTATTTTTGACTCACCCTGGTAATTCATTAATAATCGGTGGCTTATTAGCTCTCACAATTTTACAACAGTAGAGCTTCTTTTATGACTGAAATATTGTGCATCAACTGGCAATGAGTCTTTCACATCACTGCAACCCCAGATCATAACCCCGCCTCCAGAGACTTGTAGAGTTTCCTTCTTACCCTGACACACCCATCACTCGGGTCAAATATGGTCAGTCTGGACTCAGCAGACCACTTGACCTTTTTCCATTGGTCTGAAATCCAATTGGTCTGGACCAATTTTCCATTGGTCTTTATGCTGCCTAACAAATTAAAGGCTTTTTTCTGATGAGTTTTACTAACAAGTGCTTTTTTAAGGCCATACACCTGTTTAGTTCTCATCACATTGTGTTCAGAGAAAATGCTCTTACTTTCACTACTGTGTACTGTATATTTGCCGACCCTTTTTAAAAATTCAGTTCATCGTATTGCCTAGGTTGTAGTGGAAAAAAAAGATATGTCTAAAGATAACTCAAATACATTTTTGTCAACACTGTATGTGACTTAATAATTAGGTTTTTAATAATAAAACTAAGAATTGTGTGTAGTATTAAGGTTTAGGCAACATCCAAGGATCAGTGATGATCTGATGATGATGATGATGATAAACTCATTCACTGAAAACAGCTGGATCCAGAGTCTCCTGTTTCACACGCCAAACCCGCACGCCTCAGGGTTGTAAATTCACAGGTCGAAGTTCACCTTCATAAAATCAGCGTGAAGTAAAATTAACTATTATCAGTAGTCTCTTACACAGCCCACATCCTTTCCCTTTCGCTTTTCCATCCATCTATATCCTGTGTAGGGTCGCGGGGGCGGGGTCTGAACCCTATCACAGGAAAAACACATGAATGACACACCCTGGATGGGGTTGTAACCAATGACAAAACACAAGCACACACAAACAAACAACCAAGCATACACTACAGGCAATTTGGAAACGCCAATCATCCTAAACCAAATGCCTCTGGACTGTGAGAGAGAGAACAAGCAAAATCCACACACACACTTCCTCTTTTTCAACTGGTTAAAATGTTACTAGTGTTTGTGTTCCTAATAGCTATTTATCTGAGAAAGCAGAAGAGCGCTACTTTCCGGTGTCTCTTTTATCACCGTTGCAGGTGATGGAAAATCATAAACGCTACCGCTAAAGCGTACGTTAGCACTTCGTAACGATGCTTAGAATAGCTTGTGCAAACAACAACAACAACAACAACAGCATGCAAAATGCCTCAGAGAGTCTGTTATTCCATGATCTAGTTTTGCCACGAATCTCTCACACAATCACACTCTACAGCGCAGTATTAGGTGCTGGGACGCCTCTGACGACTGGAGCTGAAAAAGAAAACAAAAAGCTCTGGTAACATATGCTTTCTTGTTATTCATCTCCCTTACACATTCTCTTGCTTGTGACACACACAGACTTGAGCATTTTCAGCTACCTACATGCACTAGTGTGTAGTGTCCAAGAATGTGTGTATTCATATCTGTCTGGGTGTCAAGACTCCAGCCTCCCTATTGCTCCTGCGCTTCTTCAGAGACCTCACGCTGACCTGATAAGCCCGGCTCACGCCTGCTTCATTGTCCCGTCTGAGCCGCGGATTTAAGGGTGGACACGTTTCTTTAAAAAAATTATAATAAACATTCAGTTTCACCAACAAGCCCCAAACATTCATTGTACATAAAAAAAAAAAAAAGTCATGTATTTTTTATTTAATTTTATATCACTTCATTGTACTGAAACGTGACTTCAAAATCGAGGTCAAGTCAAGTCGGCTTTTATTGTCACTTCAACCATATACACTTCAGTACACAGTGAAATTAAATAATGTCCTCCAGGACCAAGGTGCTACATAGTGTACAACATAAATTAACAGAAACTAACTAGCTAACTTAGACCTAATTAGTCAGCTAGCTGGGACAAGACAGATTGAGAAGTTAAACAGAGAACTATCTACATTTTTATACAAGAGAGACAACAAAGTGCACGTCCAAATGCGCAAACAAGAGCGTAGGTACTGAACCATGACTTCCGCGACTAACTGGTACACTTTAGGTGCTTGGCCCCGCTTATCGCTGCTTGCAGATTTAATTCGCTGCTGTTGTTTTTTTTTTTCTCGGTTGCATTTTTCTCTCATCACTGCATTTCAGTCTGAATCTGTAAGGTCCGTGTTTTGTAGCCGAACGAGCCGATGTTGAATTTCCGCCCCCTGACAGCTGCGCACTGTTTAATTCCAAAGCAATTAGGGATGATTGACAGAGTCGCTAAAACTACACTGGGAGGTGCCGAGGTATGCTGATGACAGATTTTTTGCAAAGCTTAACTACAATCAGGAATGAGCCTCAACTCAGAACGTTATCGGGAAAAGATAATCAGTCTTTGAGATAATACGAAAGAAAAAAAGAAACGTAATCAGTGGATCTCGTAACCTATTGTTTCTCGTGTCTCTCTTTCCTGCTTCGTCTGTGTAGCTGGGTCTGAAATGGAGCAGAGGCTGAATAAGCTCCAAAAAAAAAAAAAAAGGTTCTTCACTTTAATCTGATTCACTGATTTTAAAAACAATCATGTCATAGTATTAAAATATTAGGGTATAAATACGATTCAAATTCATACAACATGCCTAAAAACTGGTACAGAATTCCAGTTTCAATAAATATAAATAGTGAAATAATATGTGATTATTCACCATGATTTTTTCAGTCAGACACATGAAACCTTTTTTTCTGATTTGTCTCACTATGAAAGTGGTTTTCTTATAGACACACAGCTGTTTAGTCCCAAACCTGTGAGTCCTCATCACATTGTGTGTGTATGGAAATGCTCTTATTTTCGCCATTAAACATAGCTATGGTTTTTACCTTTTTTTTTTTACAGTTTTTTTTTTATCCCTTCATGTTTTGATAATGTGTTAAAGCGTTCTTAACCCAGTTCCAATATGTTCAAATTTCCTTAGTTGTTTTCTTTGCTTGATGCAGTCCAATAATTTGAACCTTCTTAGACTTCTTTTTTTTTTTTTTTTTGGCCAGGCAGTACAGTATATCATTGCATCTCTAGTTTTAATGAGATTCTGGATTGTAGGATTACATTAAAAGCACAAATTCTCCCCAAAACCAAATCTATTTTGCTACCTAGACAAGAAGTTACATTTTGTAAAACTTTTTTTTTTTTAAATCACATCATAATTTATAACTGATCAATGACATGAAATAAAGCATGGCATGGAACGCTGTTATAGAAAAACAATCACGACCCAACAGACAAACCCCAAAGTTGATTTTTTTTTATTTATTTTTTTTATAACTGCTCAGTAATTGGTTATAATTCATATTTAACTATTTCTTAACACAGGTCCCCGAACTGTATATATAACAGCTGTGGTTGAAGAACTCTCAATAAGTTTTTTTTTAATATGTAAAATTCATTCTGTTTCCCCTTCAGAGAACAGTAGTCCTGACCAACAAGGCGGGACAGGGGCTTTTCCTATATAAGATCACAATTGGGGGGGAAAAAAATCTAACTGGTTTGTATAAACTCTGGCCAACATAACGAAGAAAGAAATGTTTTTTTCCTGAGGTTTTTGTTTGTGTATGTAACCTGGAGACCCGTTTGATTGTATTAAAATCACATGACAAAAAACACATGACAAATTTAGTGAAGTACTACAAAATGTACTTTTATCTGTTTTATGTAACTATCTATAGTTATGTCTAAAGTGCCAGGCTAGTTCCTGTGAACATTTTCCTTCTAAAAGCAGTTTGAAGTCGTTCCCGCATAAGCTTTCCGTTTCTCTCTCAATGAAGAGCAAATCAGGGGGTCCTGAGTAGTACAACAGGAAAGTTTCCCACTACCGTAAAAATAAAGATGTTACCTAATGAGAAAAACTGGCGCTCTTGTTAATCAGAGCAACCCTAATCAATCATCAGTAGTACAGGTGAGCTCACGTATCCGAAACACGGCAGACGGCGCTTTCCATGTTGCATCATATTCTGCTTTGTGAGGCAGCATGGGTTGCAAAAAAGATGCAATTGTTCGGCTTTACCACGTCTTGTACGATGCAGTTCCCTTCCCCTTTCCCAACTAGCTGCTGTCATGTGACTGCGAGAGCTGACTTGTGGGTGGCAAAAAAAAAAGGAGCAGAGAACAAGCAGCTTGACATTCAGTGTATGAATAACTTCAAAGCCTTCTTAAGTAAAAGATAAAAAAATAAAGGTCTTGTCGGAGCATTGCTTCCTTCCTAAATAACAACTCACATTTTTACACGGCTTAAATTATGTAGAGCGCCTGCTACACAAATTCCTGCAGTAGAGGTTTTTCTTTCAGATAACAGAAACTAAGAGACGACCAGTATAAACCCGTGACTGACAGCTGGGACGTGTGTCAGAGCTGCTGATCAATCAGACTGGAAAATTCAACAGCTTTGTGCTACAAGTGCAATACACAATGAACCTCACAGACGGCAGTTAAGACGCCATTGTGTTGATTTTATTCAAGTTTAACAGGAACTAGATTAAAAGTTTCACCCTGCTGTACAGGTGACACAGTGATGTACATTAATCTGATTGTAAAGACAGTAATAAAAATCACTAATCTAACACTGAGTGCACGATTGCTGTCGAACCTTTATTTCAATCCTAAAAGAGGAAACTGTCTTGCTTTCCTTGGGTTTCCTCCCTTTCTTATTCTCTGGAGAGCCACTCACTGCGCTGGAGTGTGCCTGTCCCTGAAAGCCATTAATGAACTGCAAGACAGGCTCATTCAGACACACAGTCCCACTCACCACAATAGAGGGTTTGTCTTGAGGCTGACCATGGGCCAGAGCGACAGATAAAACCAGCTTTTGATGCCGAAACAATGTGTAGCTGAGAAGAACTGGTGGGCCAGCCGACATCAGGGTGAGCAGAAAGGAAAAATGTAAAACGTACGCCGTATATTAAAAGTCCTACAAGCCTTCAGTCATTGAGAAGTCACTAAAGGAATGAGTTCTGACATCATATGATACTCTAGTGCCTCCAGGTAGTAAGTGGCACCCATGCACAGGCAATCTTTTTAAATGTTTTTATTCAATCAGCAAGGTTGGTAAATAAATTGAGCCACTGGATAACAAAAATATATATTTTTTAAAAGAGCTGGGAATCACCAGGAACAACCAATACAATATTATCATATCTACAGTAGGTGCTGATGAGATCTGTATTGATTCTGTAGGATTCATGATTTTATTAATCCTGACACAATATATATATATTTTTTAGATTTTGTTACATTTCCAATCACACTTTACAAAAAATTCCCTCCTACCCCACAGGATGCTGTGCTGTTTGCCAATGTGTGAATAGTATAGAGCGCACCACCTGTAGGATAAAAGAGGGACTGGAACATTTCACCACCTCAAAGGCTCAAAAAGATATATAAATTACATTTATATAAAAAAATAATAATAATAAAAAATAAAATGATTTTGGGGTCAGTATTAACTCAGAACTGCGATACATCAATGAATTCGCCCCCCCCAATCATTCTAAGATAAATTTCATATGTAAGGGTTGTCTCTCCGAGTACACGATTATGTAACAAGAATAATTCATGTACATGGTCGTGGGGGGCCTGGAGCCCAGGGTGCCAATCCATCACAGGGGGCACGCACGCACACGCTCACTCATTTATAAAGTCACTCACTAACTTATCATCTATCTATACTTCATCCAGTATTAAGGGTTGCAGGGGCATACACACACACTACAAGCAAATTGGGGAACGCCAACTAACACTGTAGGAGGAAACCGGAGTACCTGGAGGAAACACACCAAGCACAGGAAGAACATGCAAACTTCACACATAAAGACTCATGGTGGGAATCGAACCCTCAATCCTGAAGGTGTGAATTGAACCCATGGTTGGAATCGAACCCTTAATCCTGAAGGTGTGAATTGAACCCATGGTGGGAATCGAACCCTCAACCCTGAAGGTGGGAATCGAACCCTCAACCCTGAAAATGGGAATCAAACCCTCATCCCTGAAAATGGGAATCAAACCCTCATCCCTGAAAATGGGAATCAAACCCTCATCCCTGAAAATGGGAATCGAACCCCTCATCCCTGAAGGTGGGACTCGAATCCATGGTGGGAATCGAACCCTCAACGCCGAAGGTGGGAATTGAACCCATGGTGGGAATCGAACCCTCAACCCTGAAGGTGGGAATCAAACCCTCAACCCTGAAGGTGGGAATCAAACCCATGATGGAAATTGAACCCTCAACCCTGAAGGTGGGAATTGAACATATGGTGGGAATCGAACCCTCAACCAGGAATCAGAAATCAATAATGATCAATGAATTAAAGATGATCAATAATGATTTCTTTTTGGCACTCAATCAAAATCGAATCAAATCAGGACTCTTTTAGAGATTGCATTATTTCTGGGAGGAGGCTCTAAGCTGTCAGTATTATTTCGCAATATGAGATTCAGTCCAGCTCCATGCAGTCATGCTGATTTATTGCAGCCTGAATGTCAAGCCATTGTTTTATTTATTTTTTTTCCCCTCAACACCTAAGCAGGAGAAGTACAAGTCCCAGCGTGCACTGCGGTTTAGAGAGGATTAGCTCTTCATGTGATTCCCAGCTTCCCAATTTGCGCCAGGTTGTCTTACCCGATCTGTATTAAACGCCACAAGCTTAAACAAAGCTGTATTTGGGGATATACTAACAACAAGCAGCAAATAAACAGTAAACATAAACAAGTCACCAGCAGGCTGCTCACCTCCACTCGGTATGAAGCGCAGGCTCGGAGGAACTCCCTGATGTTGCTCAAGCACTCGGAGTCACTCTTCGGTTCCTGAAAAACCTGCGAGCATGAGAGGGGAAATGGCTGAAACTGTCGGATACACCAGGATACACAGTCGGTTAAGACCATACAGCATGAACAAGCGACACTTATTCACATCGCCACTGCAGCTGCAGAACGCTACCTAGCCAACGAGTAGGTGTTCGAGAACCGGAAGTGACGCAAAATGACGGCGACACGCAGCGAGCGTAGGAGTGTTTACAAACTGATGCAGCAGTCGGAGCGAGACATGCTAAAAATAAAGCTGTTATTACATGTTTACACGGTTTAATACTTTTATATGTATTTTTTTATTGTCTTATTTAATATACAAAATACTTTGACACACTTAAAAAGTGAAAAATATGCCATTAAAAATGTATTCGGCTTACATTCATTCTCAAAGAAATCAAATAAATACTTAATATAATATAAATGTTTAAACGGAAGAGTAAAATACACTCACTCACTCATCATTGATTTATACTGCTGTATACAGGGTTGTGTGGGTCTGGAACCTATCCCAGGAGACTTAGGGGACGAGACGGGATCCCATCGCATGGCACACACACACACCCATTATGCTTTGCTAATGGATATAACATAAATGTCATTGCCATTATTGCCATATGAACATTGTACCTCATATAACCCTATTAATCAATAGGTAATATGTGTATTATTCTAATTCAGGAATTATCCAAACAATTAATCCTATTGCTGTCCTAAAAGCAAGTTATTATTGTTATTTAGGAAATAATACTGTATGTGGGTTATTCATCTTGTGTGATAAATAGTGTCAGTAAAAGAACATGATCAAGGCAGCTGACTTAAAAACAAGTAGGTATATTAGAGTGAGGTACGGTAAGTCCCAGGTGCTTGGGTCATTAAAGCTGTCATTTGCTCTCTTTCTCTATACCGCTTATCCTGTTCAGGGTTGCGTGAGCCTGAAGCCTATCTGAGGGAACTCGGGGCACTAAAGAATATAAACAATCCATTTTATTTACAAGTAACAGAAAAAATTATGAACATCTTAACTCAACTCAACTTAACTCAACTTAAATTATTTTTTAATGTCTACGATAACTAGATAGAGGTGTGTCAGGGCAAGACGACCACTTTAGTGGAAGTCATTTTATTGTAACAGGAAACCAGCATGTTCTTGTCAGTATATAAAAATTTGGACGTATAACATGACCAATAATATCAGTAGCTTGTATTACACAAGAAAATGCTAATTAAACTTAAAATCAACATGACTTTGCTGGTATATAAAGATTCAAAGAAGATCATTAGAAGATCTGGCAAAGCTTTCATATAATTTGGCTTATAGATGCTTAAAGACTTCATGAATCCTTTCTTTTACAGTGAAATGATTTCTGGACTAATCTTTTTTTTTGTGCTCACACACATGCACATGTACAGTATGGCCCTGAAGGACCAACAACAAACATATACATAACTTATGTGCAAGTAGTGTTTTTTTCTATACTTATTCAGACTGGTTGTTGTTGTTGTTGTAAGCTGCAAGACTATAATAACTTAAATAATCACTTTTTACTTTAACTGTAATGACAGTAAAAAAACAGTTCCAAATGCAAAACCCTACAAAATCTTGAGGTGGGAATCCTACAAGAGCAGAAGACCACATAGGGTTCCACTTCACTGAAACTCTACAGTAGCTAGAACATTGTAAATTGTACAAGATCATGCTTTCCTTTGAATGTCCAGTTAATGTACTTCCTGTTTCCTTACAGTTTTGGGTACTTCAGTTTCCTCCCATAGCCCAAATACATGCAGATTAAGCAATGTGTTAATAAGCATGAGTGTGTGTACTGTATATGTGCGTGCCCTGCGATGGATTGGCATGTCATGTTCTAAGTATCCTGAGATAGGCTTTAGTCCCCCATCCACCCATCCATCTAGGAACCTCTGTAGACCAAATAGGGACCATGGAGGCCATTGGTGAAGATAGCATTTACTCCCATTTGTACAGCCGTCCACCAGTCAACATCCACACGTGCATTCACACACTATGGGCAATTAGCCTAATCTGCATGTCTTTGGACTGTGGGAAGAAATCGGAGAACCCGGAGGAAACCCACCAAGCACGGGGAGAACATTCAAACTCCACACACTCAGACCAACAAAACTTGAAGGGAATCGAACCTAGGACCTGGAGGTGCAAGGCAACAGTGCTAACCACTAAGCCACAATGTCATTCTGACCCCCAGCGACCCTATATACAGGATGATCGGAGTGTACTAGAAAGATTCCTGTTTCAGGATTGTACCCAGATGTGCTCTCATGCTGGTTTAGTTCTGAGGTGCTTTTTTGTTCAGCACAGCTGTTATTTGAGTTAGTCAGCTTGAAACAGTATGATCATTATGCTTTGACTTGTCTTATCAAAAAATTATTTAAAAAATCTTTATGTAGCATGAATACAACTGCTGATATATTTCTTCCTCATTATTTGTCGAAATATTGTGTACGTATTAAAGTGCTCAGTGAGTGGATATACGGTATAACTAACACACAGCCGTAAACCCTGGTATATACGCGCACACGGATCACACTCGCAATCGATCCCAGCAGCGCTCGCGCTCACTCACGCAATAGATAAGAGCTCGCGCGCTCAATCCAAAGAAAAGAAACCAGCAGGGTTTAGTTCTGGATCGCGTGCGTAAAAAAGAGCAGTTTGTTTGTTTACCGTGAGAAGCGACCCGGGACGCAGCCGCTCGAGCAGCCTGCACAGCACCACGCCGTCCCTCAGGGAGGTCTGTAGAAAGCTCTCGGGATCCGACACGCGCTTTTTCGGCGACTCCAGCACACCGAGCGCGATGAGCCACGTGACCGTCTGTTCAGCCGGATTCATGATGGCAACAATGATTACTAATAAATACTACTCCTAATAGTAATGAATGATGACGACAACAGTCGGTCGTTTCAGATCAGACACATCCTGGTGTTGTTCTTCTCTCCGAGTGGATCGTGTCCGTGTGAATCCCTCGGTCCCTCCGGCTGTGCGCACGAAGACCTGCCTCGATTCCTCCGTACTGTAGTTAAAGGCTCTGGTTTCATGCTTTTTCCCCAACTGCTTGGCAGGATGTCAGACTGACCCCCCTCTCCTTTCCTCTCCTCTCCTTTCCTGTAACCGAAATCAACAAACGAAAAGTAACACGCCTATATGGAGAGGCGCACAGCCCTATGCAAATACAGCTCTGTTGTCACTGCTGTCAATACCAAGTGACTGAAGCATTGAAAGAAACAAAGCAAAGATTTGTCTAGAAACGTGTTTTCTTTTTTCTTTACAAAAATTTTGAGACCAAACCAAATAAGCAACCAGTCCCACATCTGCACAGTGAATATGAATCAGGATAGGGTTTCTAGTCTCAGCTGAAGTTCCCTTTTAAGTAGCTACAAAAAACAAATACTTGTTGCCTTGCACCTCCAGGGTCCGGGTTCGATTCCCGCTTCACATCTGTGTGCATGGAGTTCGAACAGGTTTCTTCCCACAGTCTAAAGATATTTGTAGGCCTATCCCAAATTGCTCTCAGTGTGTGAGTATATGTTAATGTGTTTGTGCCCTGTGATGAATTGGGATACAGGATAAAGCCTGTACAGACCATGAGTGAGTGAGTATCTGCAATGCACCTTTTCTTTAATAAGAAACGTTCCATTTTAAATATCTACTAAAAAAAGAAAGAAAGATAGACATAAAAGATCTGAATCCAGTCCTGTTGCCTTGCACCTCCAGGGTCCAGGTTCGATTCTTGCATGGGTTTCCTCCAGGGGCTCTGGTTTCCTCCCACAGTTCAAAGACATTTCTAAGCTAATTGGCTTTCCCAAATTGCCCTTAGTGTGTGAGTGGCTCCCTGTTCAGGGTGTAACCCGCCTCATGCCCCAAGTCTCCTAGGATAGGCTCCAGGACCCCTGTGACCCTGTATACAGGATAAAGTGATATAGACCGTGACCATACTGGCCCTGATCTGGCCCAAATATTTCCCAAAATCTGTAATAAATCTTGCAAACAGATTCTTATTTTTGCACACCGGGTCAAATCTATGACTAATACGCTCTGTATATCTGACCCTTTGCAATATATCTTTAAATGCTGTCCGTTAACAGGAATTCTTCTGTCCCTTTTTAATACACTGTCTACACTTATAAATATTCTTTTTGCAAATAAAATTGTTTAAGTCCACTTATTTGCTATAAAACTATATTTTTTCATCCACTGGGCCAAAACCACTCCTTCCTTGCTCTTCCAGCCATAACAATGTTCTTATTTGGCATGAAGACCGTAATGGGATATGAGTAACAGCTCAGCGATTGCACATCATTTGGCTCATGTATGATTGTGCAGTGATGGTGATGAGTTCCTTAAGGGGAAAACTCCATATAGATTTCAGTGGTTATTACAGTAATATTTGATCAAATAAAAATATGGAAGAGTAGACCTGACCACAAAAAAAAAGTTTATGTATATGATTGCATATGCATAAACGTGTGAGATACGTTTATGAATACAAGACATGTTAAAACGTGGGGAGGTTCATATGGACTATATATTTACAGCTGAGCCACTTTTACAGTCACTTTAAGACCACTATAAACAACTGCCTTAACTGAAACTTGTGCTGGATCATATTTGATTCAGATTTTTGTTTTCCTGATCTTCAGAAATTATCTTACGCAAACATTAGTTGCACCAGTGATCCCTAAAAGCTGCTGCTTGATCAAACTAGTAATCCAGCAAGAGGTTTCATGTACATGAGGAAGATGTTGGTTCACAGTGTCCCCTGCTGGAGGCCGGAATTAGATCAATGTTTAAGTGAGTTAAAAATGATCTGCACCCCAGTTATATCAAAAAGCTTTCCATCCAAGGCTACGGTCTCCCCATTTCTAACTGCAGTGCGGATGTGAACGTGTTACATCAGTTCATTTCTAACTGCAGTGCGAGCAAAAATGTACGCCATGCTTGCGATTTACACGAAGAAGAGCAGCGTGCCGTGATTCCTTTTTTTCGTGGTCTAAGGGTGTACCTGGTGCCGTTATTTATCAAAGACTTTGTTTTGAGAAATAGTTTAAAAGTAAACCATCAGCTGGAAAATTGATCCTTACAGTTTTCTGGGATTGTCAAGGGCCATTATTGGAACATTATCAGGAAAAAGGTTCAACAATCAACAGTGTCCTTTACACTGTTGTGAGACGCTTATTGAGACGCATGTCCACACACTGTCGACACTCTGCAAAAACTTTCGAGGTGTTAGAGCATCCTCCCTATAGTCCTGATCTTGCTGCATCAGACTATCACCTGTTTGGTCCCATGAAAGCAGCCCTACAACAGACAAAATACTCACGTGTGATGAAGTGAAAACAGTGGTACATCAACCTGGTGATCACAGCTCAGCCTAAAACTTTTTTTAAATACATGTATTGAAAAGCAAGGAGATTATTTTGAAAAATGATGTATTTGTCTTTTCTAAAAGTCAATTAAAATAAATTGTACAGCCAGAGTGCAGATAATTTCTGAATCACCCTCGTTCTTTAAAAGTTCTGTAAAAATCAATGCAGGTTTTATGAGCCGAGTGATTTTTCATTTATAAAATAACAGCTCTTATGAGATAGTCAAGTCATGCCATTGTTCCTAAGCAGATGTATATAAACTCTTGGAGCAATGAGAGTGATTAAATCTACACTACCGTTCAAAAGTTTTAGAACACTTTCTAACTCCATGATGGTTCCTGATTTTTATTTCTTTCTACATTATA
>JAQMYJ010000010.1:10158018-10184082 GCA_030014305.1 Clarias laeviceps | reverse complement strand
GTCCAAATTGCTAAAAGCGCTTTTGTTTCGTCCGCGCTCCACATTAACGGACTTTGGGTCTCTGCCATTTTTTTTTTAACGTTCTCTATAATTCCGCCTACCGCTCGTGACATCACGGGTTCTCGCGACTAGACCAGCAGACTTTAGGGGCCGGTTTGGTGCTTATTTTAGGGCACCGGCACCAATTTTTTTCTGTGGAAAAGCGCGGCACTCCAAAATTGGGAACCGGCACGGGAACCAAAGCAGTGGAAAAGGGGTATAAGAAGGTTCTCTAGGTCAAAGGCTCACATTCACATTACCAGCCTGAAGTGGTTTCTTTTAAGGCTGACTATTTTTTTCATACAATATGTTCATATTATTGCTCAAATCAGATCCTTTGGTTGAAATGAACGAGTGGTCAGACATATGGTGTTTTGGCCCAAGCAAAGACGTATCGATGTGAGCATGCCGTTCATTCATATGTGACACGAATCAGATAGAACCCGGAATGGAACAAACAATGCGACTTGTAATGTGAACGCAGCCAAAGAACACTTTGACTAACTACACCTGACGTCAATTAGAGAAACGCAGACAGCTAAGAGACTGCATTTCAATAAAAGTTATATGCATATGATCGACTGATACAGAATACTTTATTAAGCAGGAAGCTAAATGACACGCTACACTGTAAATAGCAACAGAGATGTCCCGATATAAAATGCGCCGCCCGAGTACTGCTCGGTCTGTGTTTCTGCGCGTTCTGCCTCTCTCACCCTGGGCTTGCAGAGCGCGGAGCGTGGCCTCAGCTCTGGCTCGAGCCTCTTTCTGAGACTTGGTCAGGAGCTTGCCCTCCTTCTTCAGCCTCTCCTTTCTCTCCTTGTCCTTCTGCTTCTTCTTCTCTTTCCTCTCAGCTTCCAGTCGCTCCTGTGGAAAAGGAAACATTTGAAAGCGGTGTTCATTATCTCTCTGATATTCGAACAACTGTGTAAAAGCTTTCTGAATGAGGACATTTAGGAAGTCTTGCAAGAGTTCCAAGCTAACAGGATTTTATTTTCATATAACGCGCATGGCGCTTGTAAATTGTCTGTCAGCTGCGTCGTGTTTGACTGACCTGCTCGAGCCTTTGCGCCTCCATCTCAGCCAGGCGTCTCTCCCTCTCCTCTTCCTCTCTCTTGGCTCGCTCTTCCTCTTCCTTTATCCGAGCCAGAGCCTCCTGCATGGCCTTCACTGCAGCTTTGCCCGGCCCTTTCTTCTTCTCCTTTTCTTCCTTTTCTCCTTTCTTCTTCTTCTTGTCCTTCTTCTTCTTCTCGCCCTCACCCTCATCTGAGGGGAAAGGACATTTTTAGTACATCTTTATTAAAATACTTTTATAGTAAGGATATGTTAAGAACATCTACAGTGATTGAAGTGTAACCGTTAAAAGAAGACCCACCTTCACCCTGGTCTTCGGCCCCGTCTACGTCCTCCGCCTCTGACTTTTTTGCTTCTGAAGGGACCGCACCTTTTCCAGCAGCCTTGGGCGCATCCTTCTTAGTAGCCTCTTCCTCCTTCTCCTTTTTCGACTTCATCTTGGCCCTCTCTTCCTCCTTCTTCTTTCTGTCCCTCTCCTTTTTCTCCGCCTTCTTCTGGGCCGCCGTCTTCATCTTGAAGGAACCGTCGTCTTCTGCGTCGTCGTTGTCGCTGTCAGGCTTCGCTTTCGCCTTTTTCTTCTGTTTGCGTGCGGCTTGAGAGTCTTTGTCCGACTGCTCTTCGTCTTCTTCTGCGTCTCCTTCTCCGGCCTTCCTCGCACATCCATCTTCATTGTCATCCTCAGAGTCGGACGCGCCCTTTCGCCCACCCTTTTTGACGGCCTTGGCTTTGCGTCGGGATTGTGACTCGTCGTCAGACTCCGAAGTAGCAGGAGCAGCAACGGGAGCCGCCACTGCCTTTTTGCCTTTCGTCCTGCTCTCGTTCTCCATGTTGTCTTTACCCGCAACTTCTTCACCCTCATCGTCTTCACGCTTGCCCTTCTTGGCCTTCTTCTTGTCCGCCTTGGTGGGCGCTGGCTCGGGCTCTGCTTCCTCTATGGAGTCCGATTTCTGGACACAGCGAATAAGAGATCATTACAAAAACAACAAGAGCTATAAGAATTTATGAGATCATACATGACACGATAAATGAAGCTTATTAGTTAAGCTGTCGTGCACCTTAAACTACCATCCACTACCGTGTGTTTACCTCACACAAACACATTATACGGCTGCTTCATTGGAACAAATTTATTATTATTATTATTTATTCTCATGATTTCCCTTCTATTTTAGTCGTGTCCAATTCCTCCCCGTCACTAGGGGGCTCCACATTAAGGCTCCTACTGCCACTTAAGTCAGTCAGGGAGGGCTGAAGAATCACGCGTTTCCTCCAAACTATGTGACGCCAACCGACCGCATCTTTTCGAACTGCTCGCTCACGCACCGTTGTGGGCGGAGTAACACTCGGAGGACAGAGCTATCCGCTCTTTCCGCTTGCGTGAGCTCACAGATGCCTCTTATTGGCTGTAGAGCCGTGATTGCTGCAAAAGCGCCAAGTACCTCCCATCCCTTTGAGAGAGCTCGGCCAATCAGCTCTCTCTAAAGGTCTTCGGCTGCGAGAGGCTACAACATCACCCGGGAATCAAACCAGTGATCTCTGGATGACCGGGCGAGCGCTTTACCGCTGCGATGTAGACTTTATATCTATATTCTGTGACATCGGCGGTCATTATGTCAGTTACCTTTGCTGGTTCCTTTGATTTTCCTCCCTGGGATTCAAGTGATAATTCTTCCAGTTCTTTCAGGATGTCGTCCTCACTGCAAAACACCACCATGAACAAATCAGCACACTAGAATCTCATCACTGGCTTGCATTAGTAAACATGGGCTACGCTTATTAAACAACAATGTAAAGTGGCCCAAATAGTTTATTCCCCTGTTAAGATTTTCATACTATGTGTTTATGCTAGGTTTACATGCGGTCTTCCCCACTCTCATTGATGAGGTTTGTTGATGGAGGAGTGATTGGTTGTGTTTCTTCTTGCTCTCTCTTTTAGTCATATTTAGTTCTGACTGAGTCCCTGCTTGCACTCTGCACCAAATATACAGTCACCTTATACATTATGTGACTGTGACTATACCCGACTGTTATCTCTCCAGCTCCTCTCTTCTCGTCTCTCTCACCCTCTCCGTCTCCCTGTCAAGCTACACATGCCGGTGATCCAGACCCCCCACTGCACTCGGGACCTGTCTGACTCCTCCCGGTCTCCCTTGTCTGGTTTGTAGATCTATTCAGTCATGCCCCATGTGGTCTGTCTGGGATGCGTGTGGTGACTGGGGACGGTTCCTGGCCTCGGCTGCAGTCACTCAATAGTTAAGGACTGGAGTTTCCTACAGTCTACCTGAACCTCCAATAATAAACTGGACTCCATATTAACTTAAACACATCAACTGTTATACTGAACTTCCAGTCTCCTCCTAACACACAGTATGACTGCAGATCGATCCCCACTATCTGTTATCACGCAAATCAGGATGGGTTTCCTGTTGAGTCTGGTGGTTCCTCTCAAGGTTTCTTCCTACTGCCATCTCGAGGAGTTTCTCCTTGCTCATCGGGGACGATCTGATCATTTCGATTCAAACACATTAACCTAATTTTCCTCTGATTCTGTAAAGCTGCTTTGCAACGATGACTATCGTTAAACGTTATTGTACTCAAAGTCGCAAAACTTGCAAAGGAACCGTGCATTATGCGTTCGAGCTTGCTGTAAATAAATAAATAAATCACATTATTAAGTCCTTGTTTTTTTGTTTTTTTCAACTTTAATTGACTTTGCGCTTTGCTTTCACCGTACAACCGGGTTCATTCCTGTTGCCTTTCCTTCACAGTATTATGCGATTTTGACAAATGTTGTGTCTGACTGAGAGGAAAGTCGGACACGGGCCAATCTCTCTCCAGAAACACGTCCTGTTGCCAAGCAATGGGATTTCAGTACCACGCACCGGAGAGGTTCAAACCATCATTGCGTTGTGTTTGCTGTTCACACGGCCAGGCGAGTCACTAGTCTGCAGATAAAACAGATTTGTGCCACCACTGCCATGTACATCAGAAACACTTACTCAAAGTCTTCCTTCTTTCCTGCTTTCTTCTTCTTGCTCTTGCCTTTGTTCTGTTCTTTGGCTGCGCCGGCTCCCTCGATCTCAGCGGCTAAGGCATCGATGTCGACTCCGTCGTCTTTGGCGCTGTGGATGGAATATATCGAATGAGGCGTCATTGATTTAGCATCCGAGTGTTCATTTAGGCATCATAGAAATAATTGTTTATACATTGGTGGGCAAAAAATAAATGAATAAATAAATTTATAAATTATATATAGAAAGAGACAGACAAAAAAAAAATTTATACAAACTTAATATTTAGTACTTAAATTTTACTTAGTTTATTTAGTAGTAAATAAATATTTTAATATTAAATTTATTGCTATTTGTTACACAGGGTGATAATATTATCATATACATCATAATAATCATAATAGATAGATCTATTAATATAATATCATAATATTATATCATATAATATACATCATGTTATTTGCCTTTTCCGGAAGTGCGTAAACATTTAATCCACACACACACACACACACACACACACACACACACACACACAGAGAGAGAGAGAGAGGACACAATTGAACCACCATTTAACAAAATTCTTTTCAATATTATGAAATTAATTATGGCCTGAAGTGGATTTTTCTTCCATCACAGCTATACTGTAACCCCATTGTCTTTTTTTCTTTCTGTCTCACAGACTTTTTCATGACTAAAAATCCAGAAAAGCAAAAACTCCTCTGTCCTGGAGGTTTTCCATGTGGTTTACTTCCGAGACTCCTTCTATAAGTTTGAAATAAACATTTCCAATCCAAGCCATACTCTTGGATGGAAATGGATATTTTCTCCATTGTAAAATACAGACATGTTTTAAATGCGTGAACGGGTTTCCTTAGAAACAATAACATGTTTAAATAAGCGCTTCAACATAAACAAAGTAATTATTTCAATTACAGCAGAGCAGGCGCTCCTGTCCGAGCCGCTGCTACGGAAAATTAATCAACAACTTTTTAATCTTCGAGAATGCAGCAGCTCCGTGGTGGGAAATAATAATAATTTCTTTAACCTCACCTGTCCATCATCCCGCAGTACATTTAATCTCAAGAACCACATCTTTATACAAAATCAAACCAAGTCATAACGGTCCTGAAGCACGAGTTAAAGCTCTGCGAGTTCTTACCTGCCGCAGTGTCTACAGCAATAAGAAAATGAATGACACATGGAGCTGTTTATATACAGCCGCCTTACATACAGTTGCATCAGCAATGGAAAGCACCTCACGGAGGAGGGGACATCACGGGACCGGACGAGACGGGGCAGGACCCGCGCGCGCACACACACACACACTCACACACAAACTCGCTCAACTGCTGTTCTTAGCACACACACATATTGGGTGATGAAACTCCAGTAAAAAGTAACTAAAGAATAAATGGACGCATAACGGAGAGATTAGGATGACAAAACAGGAAAGTGCTTGATCACACAGTGTGACCGGGTCCGATGGCGTGTTAGACAAGGCGAGTAACTCGTTTGTTCTGTATATTTCCTCTGATAAGCAGCAAAGAAGGCTACAGCGTGCTAGTGCAAAACAAACAGGAACCCTTAGGGCCCTCGAGACCTTCAGGGAAAGACAAAGGATTTGCAGGACTTTAGCTTTTTTATTTATATTTATATAAAAAAAGCTAATAATAAATTGACATTGTATGGGATTTACGGTTGCATAGCTGATTAACACATACCAGGTTATTCGCTACTTTTATTCTTTTAGCATGGATGAATTAGACGCATCGTGCAACTGTATAATCGAAAATAACCACCGACAGGCATAATCCATCTCCTCCCCCGAAGTAAACCTCCTTAAACATGGAGACGATTCTCTGTTGTGAAACAAACCAAGGCCTCTCAGTTGCCTCATCTCATATTGTTGTTGCTTCAGAGGATTTTGAAAACTAAGCCTCAAACGCCGTCTAATTTAGGTTACATTCAAATCGAATTACAGCTGCCAGGCATAGAATCACCCTTCATCGTTTTTTTTCATCTTTAAAGAAAAGAATGGTGCTGTATCTGGTGCAGACGATTTTCCCCCTCATCAGCTGGAGAAAGCCAGACAGACAATTCACAATTTCGGTCCAATTTCAGGAACCAAAATCAGTCGCTGGATAATTTTAGAAGCTGCCTGATTATTTATTGTGTGACGTGCAGCGAGAACACGGTCCAACAATTAATCAATTAATCTCTCAAATAAAATAAGAATCCGACTGCAGGTCGGTCGGATAAATGGATTTCTGGCACGTAAAAAAATTATAATAATAGTAATAATTCGGTTGAGTGTCTCGCAGTGTGAGGATGTCCACAATACGGAGGAGGTGATAAAACACCCTTCCCACATAACAACAAATTTCAGGTCCATACTCCATACAGGTCCACACTCCTCCCCCCTCTATCATCGATTCTGCTTGGAATTGTCACGTGATATTCTTGCGATGATGGTCTTCTTCGAAAAATAGAGAAGCAGACGCAGTCACTCGGGCAGACTGAGAATACTTCAGAAACCCCGGCTACGATCTGCACCACTGTTGCAGTATTATAAAGTACGAGAGTTAGCGGGAGAAAAAAATAAAAAGTCCCACCATGAGCAACATCAAGGACTAGATAAGGGATTGCTCAGTGTAATGCGTTCCCTTTGTAAACGCTAGATAATGTGTTAACAGTAAGGATCCACCCTAGGAGGGAACTCATACAGAACGTACTGGTATTAAACCAACACTGGCCTGTTGTTTTAAATCGGCATCAGACAAACAGACTTTTCCACATTTTCAATTTCAGTCTGTGGGTTATAAGGTCATAGGGTTCATCTACAGCATAATATGAATGATGTGGAGAACACGCATTTACAATGTTTGTAAAATTTAATTATTTTTTAGTGTTAAAAAAAAAAAAGCCCACTCGACTTTGGCTTAATAGGTTGTCCTTCTGTACAAGTTGTAATTTAATTGGACAATGTGTACTTAAGTCTGTTTATTTCCCCCCCTCCTTGATCCGCCGTCGTCATGTTTATTCACACCCATGACTGTCTGACACACGCGCCTTCTCAACACATATTTAGACCCTTTTAGAGAAAAATCCGATTACGTTTCAAGCGTGCAACGGTCAACTCAAACCACCAGTGTGTAAACACTGACTGATTTGCGCCCACATGAGCGAACATTTCCACAGCCAATCCCTGATATATTTTGTTTTTCAACCCACCTGCACGCAGCCTTTGGAGATTTTCATTACTAGAATTAAGCAACATCAAACAAGAGGCAGTGCTGTTGTATTGAATATTAGCACGCATAGCATTATACAATATTAGTATCTTACAACAGCTCCAAAAACACCATTTATTATCAACAGATTATGTTTGGTTTGATTATTTAATCAGTTATTTTGCTCCGCCAACAGACACATACTTCTGCAACAGGTGGAGATGCTGACTAACAGGGGTGAACATAGTTTTTCAAAATTCTTACTGGATACACTATGTAGACAAAAGCTGAGGAGAATAAAGTTTCTCTTTACATTTCCACTTATTCCACTTAAGAATAGCAGCTCAGTTAACCTCTGGGTTTCTTGAGTTAAATCTTAAATAGCTTCAAACAGAAAGCTAGAGTGCTTATGTAGGATGTACAATCACTCGTCCGATACACCAAGTAGTGATCAGGGGTTAGAGAGGGATTTGGGAGGCAACTCGGAACACAATTATTAAGGAGACAAAGTGTTGTTTAGGATGACATCGTTATCAGATGTTTTTTCTTGCTGAAACAGTTTTTTTGAATGTGTGTTTTGGCAGACAGCTGCTCTCTCCTCAGTACTGTGGACCGCACAGATCTACTTTCACTCATGCTGCGACTTGACAGTTAGTGTGATTAATGACTGTAGAACATCTGTGACTCAGAGTCATGTATACATTTAAATGTCCCGGTTATGATCTATTATCAAAACTTATGTAATGCCTCTCGTCCAATCAGACAACACAGATCGAGTCCAGACATGATCAGGAAGGGAAGCAATAGAAGTTTTCAAGGAAGGCCAGACTGGAAAATCAGCTTCAAGAGGCCGGGAAGATGAGGCAGAATGAGACCTACAGTTGATGGTAATGTAACCTACTGGATTCCAAACGCTGTTAAACAACAAAATGATGCAACTAATTGTTGTATAACGGTTGAGTAGTTCAAGAATTAATTCATTAATTCAGTCAAACACTGTTTTTCAGTGTCTCCTGTATCACCATAGCAGGATTATTACATTAAAACATATTAAAAACTGTTAAGCGTGATAGGGTTAACGACTGCCATGTGGGGTCAGTTCCCACCCAATGCCCAAACCACATCCACTGGAGTGCCGGTCCCAAGACCTGATATAATGGTAGGGTTGCATCAGGAAGGGCATCTGGCGTAAAACCTTTGCCAAGCCACATGTGGATCGGATGGTGTGCTGTGGCGACCCCTCCGTGGAAGCAGCCAAAAGACTAACAACTACAACTCGATATCAAAATCAATGTCTGGGCTTAACGTAAAACATCCCATCGCCGTTATCGTCCACTATCGCCAGTCGTCCAATCAGGATACTCAGTCAGAAACGAACTGTCACGTAATACGTAATGAGTGCGTCGACTCCATTCATGACTCCTTGTCTCTTCGTGAGAGAATTACAGTATTCGTACATAATACATAAAGAGTTTATGGTGTCGACCATAGATGACTTCTTTCTATTAAAATAAATTTAAATTAAAAAAAGGCCATAATTATATTTTAATATTAGATTGGACTCGGGATACTGAAATTTCTCTACACAGTTAGATGATGCAATAAATGAATAGGAAAACAAGCTGTGACGTCATCAAGCGATTTGTGAGCATGCGCACTAGCCATCGGGCCACATGATATAAGATTACTGCGTTACTATTCGTGTCAGGGTCGCAAAGCTGCACCGTGCAACCTGTACACTTCCTCCCTCTCAATGTTTTAATCCTGTAAACAAGTCACTGCTTCATCATCATGCTAAGAGACAACAGTCAGGCACACAACACAGTGAGAGAGTGTGTGTGTGCATTACAATGAAACAGATGATGCACTCATATGGATGTTACTCTGCACTGCTGGGGAGAACATCACGTGACTGGAGCCGATGCTTTTTCTTTTATTTATTCATTCTCTCTTCATAATACACCCCGACACACAACCTCACACTCACAGAGATTAAACAACATCCTAATTCCCAGCTGAGCATCTTTACAGTAACATCCCAAAGCCGGTATAGCGACCTAGGCCTAGCCACACATGCTAAGCTAACTAGCAACCGCCACATGAAGCCCATGGCTCACACTCACACGGCTAACACTCCCCTCAACTTACACACTCCTTACAAAGCTTTCACATCCGCAACGAGCACCTTCACCACAGTATACTTTACCCGTCATCTCCTTTATTTTTCTGTTTCTTTCCCATGGTTACTGTGTGAGAATTTCCCCCTCTTAGCTCTCTCTGCTGTGTAGTCACCGCTTAGCGCATATGGTCGCCTAGGGTAGGATTGCGCATGTGCCGAATGAAGGTTCGCCCTGTCGCAAATCCATCCCGCATTCCCTCGCATGATGCACTACGTAGGGCAGGAAAATATTGTGAGTGCGACAACTAAAGCAGTGCACTAGAGGGCTCCGTAGTTAGTGAGTGATTTGGGATTTGACACATTATAATTATTACCGTGCTATAATATTCAGAGCAGGAACCTGAATCAAAAGAAAGGATGAATAGAATACAGTTAATAAATATGTAGATATTAATGTTATTTTGTGCATAGTACTGTGTAAAAGTCTTAGGCATGATATTTAGTACGAATTTTGTGGAAGCAAAAAGTTTTGTAACACGCCAACAGAGGGCAGCACGAGGCTGCACGTACAGTCATAAGAAGCTTCATAAGTCAGTGTGGCAAAAGACATCATCCTGTGTACATCAGGAGCTGTGCAACTGGTGCTATTCTAACCACTTGCATTACCACCTCTGGTATTTCATCATGGACAGCAAGTTAGAACAAAGAGAACACACATAAAATTATATGTGAAATTGGGAAGTCTGCCACAGACATGTTTGATGATTCTGAGACGTTTGTCCCCTGAGACAAAGCAACAGTATTCACAGTGGAAGAGCTCATTATCTCCACGACTAAAAAAGGCAAGGCTCAACCAAGTGCATGCTCGTCGTCTTTTTTGACATTCGCGGCATTGTACATAAAGAATTCGTCCTCAGGTGCCAGACCGTCAGTTGCGAAATTTACTGTCAGGAGTTAAGGTGTCTGAGGGAGGACGTATGGTGAAAGAGACCAGATCAGGGGCACACCAATCTCGAAACTTTTTGATACTTCCTTGTATATAGGTTTATCATGTCCGCATTATTTTGTACAAAATAATTTAATATTTCCAAGTATAACTTAAAAAATAAATAAATAACATTACAGAAGAATATTTGCATTTCCTGTAAAGAAAGCAACATATTACATGACAGACCAGTTTTCAAATGAAAACAAATGAATAATAATAATACTGATAATAATGGTAACAATAATAATGTAAGAACACTTTTTAGCATGCTTTATAAAAACTTACTTTTATGCAGGAATGTTTTTAAAAGCCTCTTTGCGTATGGCATTTTTTTTGTATGTGCCCAAAACGTTTCTTTGTATATATACACACACTAGCAGTCAAACGTGGTCTTTCCTGATTTTTAGACAAGTGAGATGTGTCTGCTCCTTATGCTCTGTAAGGCTTTCATAACAGGTCTAATCTAAAGGGCTGTTTATTGGTAAATTTTGATGCTGGTAACTGTAAAAAAAAACTTCACCCCTCCGGCAGAGATAAATTTTAGTGTTGCTTTCATGGGATGGTCTTCATGAGAGCCAGTTTAATCATGGGGCTTGATGATGGGTTCTGCAAATGCACTTGACAATACTGTTCTTATAAAAACTGTTCAGCTGACCTTTGTGTCTGAAATTAACAAATGACTTGTTTTTACTTAATGACCTAATGCCATATGTGTTGTTTCACGATTTTGAAAGAAATCCAGTATTTGTGTGTGTGTGTGTATATATATATATATATATATATATGACAAGAATGTCAAACGTGTGAGCTCTCCAGTGTGTATAAACTATAGAAGGAGAGGGCTATTTTTATTTGGGGGGGGAGGGGTGTAAACTTTTGAAATCAGCTCACAATGTTATTGAGGTATAAGGGAACAAAGGTATGTATCACATACGTTAAAGATAAGATAAGATAGATAAATAGAGATACTGTGTAGATGTTTAATTTTATGTAATTGATGTTTTTGGTGTTAGTTAGATAACTGAGAACGATTGAACATATCAGGTGCTTGGACAAGGACTAATTCAATCCTTTATTACATTACTGATACAATGCTTTCACAGAGTCTTAGTGTGTTTTGTGCGTGCTGACGGGAAGATGGCGTCGTCCTCAGGAAAGCCGCTGCAGCCACGGAGAACTCATTTGGACAGAACCGGACGCCTGTTAAACTGGAGCAGAACTCTTTCACGAAGTCCGCAGGCAGCCAGTCACGGGGCACGTCCATGACGCAGGTTTCTACAACCCCATTCTTGATGTCCATCTCCAATCCAATGTTGGTGTTCCCCACCATAAAAGATGTGCAAATGCTAAACTTTGGGGTCTTTCCATAAACCCAGTCCCAGTTTTTCAGCTCAGAGGTCCTCTTGTGAACATCAGCTATTGACGCTTCTGATTCCGGGTCGACTGTAAGGACGGGACTGTCGAGGTCAAATTCTTTATTATATTGAGACGCGATGGCTTCCATGAGGGAGTCGGGGGTCAGGGTGGGGTCGTGATCGGAGAGGTTTGTAACCGGGGATGGCACGCTGGGGGTGGCGTTGCTTTTGATGCCAGTGCATGAGCTTTTCAGGACTGACGAGAGGACGGAGCGGTCTGCGGAGCACAGCAGGGTGCAGTGGTGATAGGCGGCCGTCCTGCCCAGTCTGGCTGCAGTGCCGGAGATTTTATAACACTTGTTCAGGATGATGTCATATCTCTCTGTGGCACAGACATCCAGACTGGGACTGAGCGCCCTCAGGGCGTCGGTGATGACCCCCAGGTTCCTCATGCGGTCGTATTTCTTCTTCGAGGTGAAGAAGGTCATGTTTATGTTGCCCAGATCGTGGTACACAGTCCCTCCGCCGCTTCTCCGCCTCGCCACCGGGATCCCGCTCTGCCTCAGCAGCTTCACCTCACACTCCTGCCAGGGGTTCTGGTGCCTCCCGATCACCACAGCCGGAGCGTTCCTCCACAACAACAACACGCTCCGGCTCTGCAGCTCCACACACTCGTAGATCCAGTCCTCTAGAGCCAGGTTGTGGAAGATATCCGCTGATACCGACCTGAGGATAAGCCCCGCTCTACCGCTCTCAGCAAAGCACGAGCTTAAACTGCTCTCAGCTCGCGCGAGCCGCTTCAGCTCACGTGTTCTAACGGACGCTCGCGACAAAGTCATCAAAATCATTTCTGGATTTTATTTTTATTTTAATCCACAGCGTGATATGTGCCTGTTTTATAGGGCTTAATATTAGCTCACTCTCTGAGTATAACTCATTCACATTGGAATTTAATTCCTCACGGGGACCGAATCTCAGAGCTTTTACATCCGGGGTCAAATGATGTTCTTCCTGTTTAGTTTAAAAGTCTTCATTTAGGGGCACTCAGTATAAAAGTTTCTTTAATTACAAGGGTTTATACAAATTAATGTTAGCAAACACTAAACAATTCCTTAATATTTGAAACGATTCCCCTTGTCTCTCTCTGCGTGTGTGTGTGTGTGTGTTTGTCTGTTCATCTATCTATTTACACAGAGGGGGCCAAACATGTATACACATTTCAACATGAAAAATATACGTCTCTCTTCTGACGCTCACATGATGGCATCAACGATGATGCGACTACTGACTATCTTTAGAGGAAACATAATACTACACATTGCTGCCATAATTCAATTAGATTTTTATAAAAGGGCACTCAGCACGGTGGTGTAGTTGTTAGTACTGTCGCCTTGCACCTCCAGGTTCGATTCCCAGCTAGGCTCTGTGTGCATGGAGTTTGCATGTTTTCCCCGTGCTTGGTGGGTTTCCTCCAGGTACTCCGGTTTCCCACAGTCCAAAGACATGCAGATTAGGCTAACTGGCATTCCCAAATTGTCCGGAGTGTGTATGTGTGTGTGCCCTGCAATGGATTGGCACCCTGTCCAGAATGTACCCCACCTTATGCCCTAAGTCTCCTGGGATAGACTCCGGGCCCCCCGTGACCTTGAATACAGGATAAAGCGGTATAGAAGATGAGTGAGTCATATATACAGCTATAACAGCTTAAACTTTTCTGGGAAGGCTTTCTACAAGGTTTAGAAGTGTTTTTAAGGGCATTTTTGACAATTCTTCCAAACGTACATTTGTGAGGTAGGACACTGATGTTGACCCAAGTTGAGAGCATGAGAGCCCCAACTCCTGAAAAACAACACCAAACCAGTTCCAACATGACTGCGCAACAGATACCCCGCTTCATGCCTTAGGTTTCCTGGGATAGTCTCCAGCCCCCCTCACTCCTGCAACCCTGTATACAGGATAAAGCGGTATAGACAATGAGTGAGTGAGTGAGTGAGCATCCTCTTAGCTGTATTTTAGCTGTAACAATTATATTAGCTAAAATGGTCACTGAGTAATAATGAGTATGCATTGGCACATGAGTCAGGATGAGACACTTTGGATCATTTAAAGTTTTTCATCATAGGGGGCACACATTGTTGTCATTGTTCGTACAATATTCTAGATAAATCACTTTCCTTTTCAGGTTTATCAATGCTAGTATTTTAAATATTTACAAGTCGATATAGTTTTATTGATGTCCTGTTAATTTAATGGCTTTTTGTCTTATTAGTATACATTAGTGAGTTTGGTTTGGAGCCAGTCGATCCTTAGACCAGTGCCGTCAATGCACAGGAGAGACAGTAAATACAACCACCATAGCACCATAGCTATATGTTCAAGTCAAACCGGGACTAAATGTCCTCTTAATTTTTTGAGCTGTATCTGAAATCATATTGATTAGTTCATATTTATTTAACAAGTGACACTAGGTTTGTGTGATGTAAATGAGCTTAAGTAGTAGGAATGCAGTAAATGAACATCCAATGAACCGTGTTTATGGTCAACTCGCTGCCGCTCCTCGCTCTGCTCCAATGATTTGGCGGCCCCTAATTCTGCCTGTCAGATCGCGTCGCAGTCTGATTCAGGGTTTTAATGGCTTGTCATATGCGCCACGATAATAGACGCTCTGTGGCCTGATCAGGGGTCTCAGTAACTATAAGCACTCTCATTATGACAAAAGTTGATGATGATGCTGCCTTCTGTTATTATGACATCACAAAATAGCCCATTGTTACATTCAGCGAGGAACACCTGTAACAGCTGTGTGAGGAACACCTGTGACGTACCCACCTGCCCAAACACACAAAGCCACAAACAGAATTCCTGTTTTATATATAGAGTTTTGCGAAGCTTTTTGCAAAATAAAGTATGCAGCTCATGCAAATACACTGCAATTTAATTCATATACAAAATACAATTTAAAGTTATTCCCAGTGTTCTTTGATTTCTGGTGTCAATGTACACCTACATCAAAGCAGGAAAAACAGCAGCAGAAACTTAATGCGTATTAGCTTACCAATTTTACTCCTTCCTGCTTTACTATTATTTTATTATTACATTGCGTTGCCTCACAGTTGCTATCATTATTTAATATGTAAAGTTAAGTTCACATTAATGCATCATGCATGAAAAGAGCAAATCTAAAAAAACAAACACACAAACACACAACATAATTTAAGGAGGAAAAGCTCTTTTGAAGCTTAAAAATAAGGTTCTCTTTAAGTTAATGGCAGGAATTTAAGAAGGTATTGTTGTTTTTGATAGATGTTACCTCATAATATAATGGTGCAAACCTTATCAGCCTATTTTTAGAGCAGAAAACATTTATGGGATTGTTTTACATCAATTATGTCATCAAGAAATAAAAAAAAACATAATAATAATAATAATAATAATAATAAGCTATATTCAACATAGTTTAATCCAGCTCTAATTCAGTATTCATCAAGCCACTCTGGCTTTGTGGAATAAAAAACATTATTATTATTATTATTATTATTATTATTATTATTATATCAAATTGCTTTTGTTCTTTATGCTGACTTGGAAACCTGTCCAGGGTGTGCCTCACCTAGTGCCCTGTATAGGATAAATGGTTTAGAGAACAAGTGAGTAATAATAATAAAATAATAATAATAATAATAATAATAACTTGTTCTTATTTATCTTGTACAGGGCACTAGGTGAGGTACACCCTGGACAGGTAATAATAATAATAATAATAATAATAATAATAATAATAATTAATATTATTATTATAAAAACAACAATATAATTTAGAAAGAAAATCTTTATGTAGCTTAAAATATACAGTATAAATATAAGTTAATAACCAAGGATTTAATAAGGTATTGTTGTTTTTGTTTGTTTTTGTTGTTGTTTTATATCATGATATTACTTCATTATATAATTTTGCATATGTTATCATATTTTTAGGGCTGAAACACTCATGGAATTGTTTCACAATAGTGATTTAATAAAGTTGTAAAACAGATTAATAATAAGCTATTCATCAACATAGTTTAATTCAGCTCTAACACAGTAATAAACGATATAGAGAATAAAAAATTAATAATCATTATAATAAAAATAACAAAAACAACATCATCATTTAGGGGGAAATCTTATGTAGCTTAAAATAAAGCTATTTTAAGGCTAATAGTTGAGAAGGGATGTTTTTGAGGTTTTACTTTATGGTATAATGCTGCATACGTTATTAGCATATTTTTAGGGCAAAAACATTTATAGGATTGTTTAACATTAATGATTTAATGAAGTATTTAAAAAAACAGATTAATAATGTTATAATAGTTTAATTCAGGTTTAATACATTATTCATTAAACATTGTGAAATAAGATATTATTATGAACATTAATAATAATAATAATAATATAAACATTAATAAACATTAATAATGAAATTTTTATTTATTACATCATTTCTGTACAATAGACAGTTTCAGCAGGCGCATTTTACTACATTTTTTATAAATAAATAAATAAATAAATGCTCCATCAATATGTCTTTTTTGTAGATATATTTTTTTGCCCAATAAAATAAAAAGTCACACATATTTTATCTAAGTATGTTACATCAAACAAACTTCTTAAAGCTTCTAAAGAACTTCACATTTCACTCAGTTCACCCGGTGTGGCGCGCGCGCGCACACACACGCACACACACACACACACAGAATACACACACAGCCTCGTCATTGTCCTGCGATGTTTTAATGTCTATCTTGACCCTCTTTCTTTGTGTATTCCTGTGTTGCGTGTATTTATTTGTGTGTGTGTGTATGTGTGTGTGTGTGAAAGAGAGATTGTTGCGTCTTTCCTCGTCGTGGAAGCCTCGCTCACCGTACAGATGTTCAGTTCACCTCCAGACTTCCAAGAGATCACTGTTCACTGTTCACTGCTGAGTGAAGCAAAGACACCATGCAGAAAGCTATAGGTTTTTTCAATACTTTATTTTCTGCTTGGTGGAAAAAGGACAGGGTTTCCAGTTTGCCATCAAATAGTAAGTTAATTCTCTTTTTACATCAGAAACAACTACTGCTGTGAGATAAGATAAGGTAAGGATACAACAAAATAAGGTGAATCTAGTACACAAAAGTACACACACACACACACACACACACACACACACTCACTCACTCTCACTCACTCATCATCTGTACTGCTTTATCCTGTATTCAGGGTCGCAGGGGGTCTGGAGCCGGTCTCAGGAGACTTAGGGCAACAAGTACACCCTGGATAGGGTGCCAATACATCGCAGGGGGCGCACACACAACACACACTTACACACTATGGGCAATTTGGGAACACCAATCAACCTAACCTACATGTCTGTGGACTGTGGGAGGAAACCGGAGTACCCGGGGGGAAACCCACCAAGCATGGGGAGAACATGCAAACTCCATGCACACAGAGACGGGAATCGAGCCTGGCCGGGAATCGAACCCGTAACCTGGAGGTGCAAGGCGAGATATATATATATATATATATATATATGTGTGTGCGTGTGTGTGTATACTTTTGTGTACTAGCTGCACTTTATTTTGTTGTATCCTTACCTTATAGAACACACAGAACAATCGGCTCTGTGTGCATATACATATATATATATACATACACATACTGTATATGCACACAGAGGCGATTGTTCTGTTTCATTCAAAACCATCAGTTAATGAATCAGCTAATTAGGCACTCCATCCAGAACACACTCCTGATTTTGATAACTAATTTTCCTATTAATGTTGATTTGTATCTCCGTTGTAACAGCGAGGGCCCTGGTGCTTGTCCTCGTCATCTTGTAAGATTGTATTTGGTTAACAAAAAAAGATTAATTTGTGGAAGTTTATTGAAACTGATAATTTTTTTTAAATATCACTTAAACCATATATATCATAATATATAATAGGTGTCTGTGTTTATTTAACATTTTAAGCAATTTTATATGGTGACACATAGTTACTTTATATTATCATCAATCAGCCCTTGTCATTTATAAGATTCTTCAATTCCTCAGCACACTCGCTCCTAGCCGAGAGCTGTGTAGAAGCACCCTGCTTTTTCACTACAGGGGAAAGCAAGGAGGTTCCTGTGAAAAGAAGAATGAATGTTTCTCATGATGGACTTGAGTCTCAGCTTAGAAAAAGTAGCAGAAGAGAAAAGAAACAGAAGAATATGGTTAGAGTCAAAACAAAGAATGCTTCAGAGGCATCCAGTGTCTTCACTAGAGGAGATCACAAGGAGATTCCAGTGAAAAGAAAAAGGCTGGTTGGTTCTCATGAAGGGCCCGTGCCTTGGTCTAAGAAGTCATTAAGAAAAAGGAGCAGAACAGTGAAGGAAGAGAGAAAAATGGGCAGGATAAAGGCAAAGAATGTTTCTGAGGCATCTGGCTCCACCACTAGAGGAAAACGCAAGGAGGTTGGTTCTTATAAAGGACTTGTGTCTTTGTCTGAGGAGGCACCAAGACGCAGGAGAAGAAACAAGAACGTAGTGAATCAACAGACGACAAACAAGTCTAAGAAGTATTCAGAGGCATTCGGCTCCTTCAGTAGAAAAGCAAGCAAGGAGAGCCCTCTGGTGGTTTCTCGTAAAGAACCTGTGCTTCAGTCTGAGGAGACCACAGGAAAAAAATGGAGAAGAAAGAAAGAAATGAAAAGAACACAGCCTGTGAGAAGAAAGAACCCTTATCGAAAAGGTCTGTTCAAAGTCATATTGCAAAATTTTGTGATTTACACTTTGCTTAAAATATTATATACATAGACACAATAATAATAATATCTATATGTTTTTTATAGCAAAGTTTTTTGGACGCTACACTGTGGAAAAGAAGCTGGGAGAAGGGGGCTTTGGTGAGGTGTATGAAGGTAGTCGAAAAACATTTATGAAAAAGGTGAATATAAGCACTGGTGATCACAATACAAGGTCTATAAGGCATCACGTATTGCTCAGATGTCGATGATAATATCATGTATCGTGTATCAAAGCTTGTATGATTATATGAGTTTATCATAAAGATAAATTTTTTGGACTACACAGTACTGTATGTGTACAGTATATCATTTGGTGGTATGGTGGTGTAGTCATTAGCACTGTCGCCTTCCACCTCCTGAGTCCGGGTTCGAATCCCAGCCAGGCTCGATTCCTGTCTCTGTGTGCATGGAGTTTACATGTTCTTCCCGTGTTTGGTTTGTTTCTATGGGTTGTCCGGTTTCCTCCCACAGGAGGTGTTCCCAAATTGGCCATAGTGTGTAAATGAGTGTGTGCAATGGATTGCCCCCCTCACCCGCAAACCTGTATACAGCTTAAAGAGGTATAGGTGATGAGTGAGTGAGTGTAGATCATTTATACAGAAAGAAGCTACGTATAATAAGTAACCAGAATTAACCTGATTCACTCACATTAAATGTTGAGGCGTCATCACAAGCAAATGGGTTCGGGCATATCATATCTTTTTGTATCATAGATGATTATATACGAATGTTCACAAAGTGAAATCGATACACTGCTTTATGTGTCATTTTACGTTCCCCAAAAATGTTGGCAGGGAAATATAGCTAAGGTATGGTGGATCATTTAATCCAGCTATTCATACAATAAAACTTACTATGCGTTATGTTTGTGAGCTCGGTTTATGAGGCCTTAAACTATGACATTTCCCACAATGCAATGTTCTTTCTGTATTTGTGAACTAGTCTATTACGGTACACATTTGTATCTCATATTTTTACACACCTAATAAAATGACAATAATTTAATCATGATGGAAATATAGCACAAATCAACAAATTGTGGTCTGCTGCCCTGAAGTTCAATTGTTTTTAATTAAAAAAACAAAAGAAAAAAATATATATATATTCTGATCATAAGGAATATGATTTTATGAAATTAAATTAACCTACTCAATCATTATGTTTAGTGACAATAAACTTAATCTACTGTAGGAAAGTAGAGACGAATTCTCATAGGTGCCATTGGTCATCAGCTGGTAACCAAGTGCATTGTGGGAAATGTAGAAAACTGTTATTAGGTGAGGCCTGTCATTAATAATGGCTTAGTTTACCTCTATATTGTCATTATCTCCTGTGAAAAAATAAAGAAATATTAAAGCAGATCACATCCATGAAAATACCATTAAACTTTTCTCGTTAATAATTTCTGGGTTAGTTAGTTAATAGTAATTTAACCATTGATCTATTTATTTTCTATTTCTATTGTGTTCAAGGTGGCTATTAAATTTGTGTTCAAGTCTAAAGATGACACTTATATCACCCTTGTAAGTAAATTTACTTTAGTTTTTATAATATTCTAAATAAAAAAAACACTTTCTAGAACAATGTTTATGAAGGGTGAAAATGATGTGAAATATGTGAAATGTATCCAACACAAGCATTTTTTTAAATTGTTTAAGCATTTATGTATCTACTTTGTTTAGCACATTTGCTATTTCTGTTATAAATAAAAACGTTGTTCAGATTCATTTTGACTTCATGCATTTGTGTCCAATCCAATACTAACGTATGCACTCGGGTTTTAGCCTGGTGACACACGTCAGCTCCCTCGTGAGGTGGCCCTAATGGAGCTTGTGTGCAAACCTCCTCACTGTCCGTATGTGATAAACTTGCTGGAATGGTTCGAGACACCCTCTGAATATATCTTAGTCCTGGAGCAGCCTGACGCTTGCGTCGATCTCCACAGTTACTGTAGACATGAACGCAACACAGTGTCTGAACCTCTGGCTCAAGTCATCATGAAACAAGTCATTTGGGCTGCATGTCACTGCCGTGACCGGGGAGTGGTCCATCGAGACATCAGGGAAGAAAATATTCTCCTCAACCCACATACACTTGAAATTAAGCTGATTGATTTCAGATGTGGTGATTTGCTCAAGGACGCCCCCTATGAGTCATATGCGGGTAATGGCACCTCAGAGATAAGTCTATCTGATGGGAATACAGTGGTGAATCATTTTTGAAATGTTACTGGCGATACTCTTCCTTTGTCGTTCATTTAGGCACTTTCTTCCCACCTGAATGGATCATTAGAAGTGAGTTCATTGCAGAACCTAGTAGTGTCTGGGGCCTGGCCGTGTTCCTGTATAGCCTGTTATGTGGAAGGGTACCTTTTTATGATTCCGGAGAAATTGTGGAAGGCCGCCTGCACTTCCCTCGTTATCTGTCTGAAGGTGAAGAAATACAGAGGCATTACATTCAAACTTGTACTTAAATGGCTAGAATTATAATAAAAACTGGATACAATTCCTGGATAAATTGTGACTGTTGCATCGCTTTTCCTGGGGAAAATGCGTATAACAACCTGTTTCTAGCCCATATGGTTACTGCAGCCTACCTTAAACATGAAACTCACAGACACAGACAATGTACTATCAATAGTTATAACAGTATTACTATAAATAATAACAATATTACTGTTAATAATAACAATCATCCAGGGCGTCGCTACTTAAAAGACCGATTGATAGAAAGTATTAAGAGATATTACAGTTGCTAATTTTCTGTTTTAACCAATTATATTACTGCTCACACAGCTTCCTGCAATCTGATAAGGTGGTGTCTGGAAAAGGATCCTCGAAAACGACCAACATTTGAGCAGATGCTGTCACATTACTGGTTCGGGAAAGTTATTATGAACAACAAATATACACCTAAATATAGTCAGCAAACTAATGTAAATTCAGTTTGTCCAGTGAAGGAATAGATGGATAGAAAGAAAGGTGCCAGAAGACCTGGTGCACCACAGCCTGAACCACTCTGCCTCCAATAGGCCAAAGATCCCAATAACACTGATCATCCATGGGATGCACTGGACAAACAAGCCTGATTCGCGGCGATCCCACCCTGCAACCCAAAGGATCAGGATCAGGACCCAAAGTCCTGTTGTCAGACACCACAGCAAACCCCCAGAGGTCTTATGGAGTCAGAACTGCACATGCGGCACAAGGGGAACCTGCACAATATTAGTCATGATGTGTTTGCATTGTAATGTTATGGCTGATTGGAATACATCATTATTTAAGTTATGAATGAAAAATTTTAATGGAGACCTGATCACAACTGCATGGTAGCCGTCATTAAATCAGCCTCACTCCTTGGTTTAGACAATATTAAACATAAAATGTCCACCACATAACACTAAAAACTCTGGAAATCTTTTATTGAAATTCTGTGATTGGTGTCTGGTTTTTATAACATTTTAAACAATTCTACTATAAAGTATAATGTAGATTGTCATCATCAAGTCCTGGTCATTTATAAATTATTCAGTTGTACAGCAGACCCGGTCCTAGCTGAGACCTAGAGAGTTTGGAGACATTGCTTCTTCACTACATTGCAACGCAGTGAGGTTCTTTTGAAAACAGAAAGGATGAATGTTCCAGTGGATCCACGATATGTTGCAGGAGGTCCGGGTTAGTGGAGGTGTTTTCTGGTCCTAGGGCCAACATATGAAACTCAGTAACCGCAACACAGGCCTCGACTACTTTCTTGCCTTTAGTGTTAATTATGTCAGTGTTCATTTTAGTCTTAGTCCCTGGATAAATGTCCCTGTAGTTTTTATCATATTTAGTCAATCTAAACCTATTTTTGTTTGTTAAAGTTTTAGTCCATTAAAAGTCTGGACATTTTAGTCTACTGTAGTCTTAGGCAAAGGAAACTTTGAGTGTTTTAGTCTAGTTTTACTAATAAGATTATTAAATAACACTAGTCAATCTAGTCTAGCCAAAACTATTTTTTAAGTTTTTTCACAAAATAATTATCTTAACATTTAAAATGTATCTTTTCATCTGATGTTTTCAGCTAATTATATTTATTTTTGTCCAGATTTTAGTATATTAAGTATATTAGTTTTTATTTTTTTAAACCACATTTTAGTCTCGTCTTTTTTTTCGGCAACAATATTGCATGCTGATTTCGTCACTGTCACTGTTTATTGATATCTGTGACGTCTCGTCATTGTCTCGTCTTAGTCACAGGATTACTGTATTAAATTTTTTAACACTACTTGGCTTCAACCTCAGCTGCCCCTGAGCACCACTTGCCCACTCTGAGCCGTAGACTTCACCAATATCTTCAAACCTGCACGACCTGCACCCTGCACTGCTCTACAGTACATCCACTCCTCTCACCTTATTTCCCCATTTTTGTAAATAAAAGAGCATGTATTTGTAGACTGTATCTGTGTTCTGGCTTGCCCTGCTGAAGTGCTACAGCCAACTTCTAGAGATTTCACTAAGGCTGAATTTGCATCATCCAACAAATGCAGTTGCCCAACTGTGCATTGCTACACATGGGTTACAATAATGATGTTGCAGATGTGTACCAACCCTTGTCTCTTTCAGTTCAGAACAAATGACATGCATCATTGCTAATTAACACAATCCTTCAGCCAGTCTACATTTATTGGGCCTAATTTAGTAGTGAATTAGTAAAAGTTGTGTTTGCATGTTTTTATGATTTACAAAAAAAATAAGCTGTCTTCATATTCATGTATCTATGCTGATAAATATCAATCATCCAGATACTCCTGAGTGTGTCCATGGCACAGGCTGATTTACAACAACTGCCACAATTTACAAAACTACATAAATGGCAAGACTTGCAGAGAGCTAAAAAATTACAACTTGATAACTGGATGGTGAAAGAACCTACAGTTTGGCCTAAATCTCCATGATCTGTAACTTTCCCAGCCATTTTTTTCTGGTTCTTATTTGTCTTAACATGTAGATTTGTTTTGGCTTCCTTTTAGGTCATTAATACGAAATACTTTATGCACAGGACATTTGTTTCTTTAGCTTTCCACCAGAGCTAAAAGTTAATGTAATCAGCATGGACTCAATCTCATTCAAGATATTTTCCATAAATACAGTCCTCATTTTTCATAAACTACTGTGGAACATCGGCATACAAATAAACTTTCTTATTACACTCTCTTATACAAACTTTTGCCTTAAGAATAGGAATTTTGCAGGAAATTTGCATCGGCATGCGAAGCATTTTCAGCATACAAACGAACAAACTGAATCAAACTGAACACCAGCTAAGTTGCATGTTCGTCCGGAAGCTGTTCAAACCTTGTTTTACAATTGTTTTACGTTTTTTGTGCAACAAGGAGTGAAGACCTAGCACCATAAGTTCCAAGAAAGTTCGCAAGGATGGTAGCAAGAAGAAAAGGGAGAAACTTTCAGTGAAAATTAGGAAGTGAATCATTGCTAAAAAAAAAGCAGCCGGGGCCAGCCTTCACTCCCCATGTGCATCAGTGAGCCTTGGCTGCCCATGACCCTGTTGCTGGTTCACAGGTTTTCCTTCCTTGAATTACTTTTAGTAGGTCCTGACTGCTGCAGTCTGGGAACATTCCACAACAGCTGCAGTTTTGGAGTTGTCTAGCCATCACAATTTGGCCCTTCTTATAGTAGCTATATTTTCAATATCTCATTACAATGGCGACTGGAAGTGGGTGGGATATATTAGGCAGCAAGTGAACCCATGCTGCCTAATATAAGTTGATGTGTTGGAAGCAGAAAATATGGGCAAACATAAAGATTTGAGTGACTTTAAAAAGGATCAAATTGTCAAAGGACTGGGTCAGAGAAACTTCAAAATTGCAGCTCTTGTAAGATGTTCCTGGTCTGCAGTGGTCAGAACCTACCAAAAGTGATCCAAGCAAGGAAACTGGCGTCAGGGTCATAGGCAGCCAAAGCTCATTGATGCGCGCGGGGAGTGAAGGGTGGCCTGTGTAGTTCAAATTGAGAAAAAAGTTAATGCTGGTCGTGATAGAAAGGTGTCAGAACACATAGTGCATCACTATTATGTTGGCAAAAGGGGAGACCTGCTCAATATTAGGCAGGTGATCATAATGTTATGGCTGACAGGTGTATGTGGGACAAGATACATTTCTGCTTCTTATTAGCTACTTTAGCTTCATAGCTGCACTCTGAGACAACTTTGTCTTTGTTCATGACCTACATTTGAACTAACTGAAATTTTGTATGCTTGATTTTTCAATTAAACTTTATTTTATAAAGGTGGATAGTAATGATTGGTTAAGGTCAAGGGAGTCATCGTTGATTGGTCACCACTAACAGTCCAGCCCCTGAGTGGGAGGAGCCTTGTGTGTTGACACTTCCGGGATTGAGTTGTTGTTTGACAGAAGGGGACGCGAGCTTCAGGTAGGCTGAAAACTTCACATTCTCCACTCTTATACTGTTTATTGTCTGTCCAACACGTCTTACATCTACACATTTATAATTAGCGCTTTATTCACACTTAATAATCCTAATTAGCTGTAAATGATACAACCTGTATGTTGCTGATGGTTGGGAAAAGCCGTGTATGTGCCTGACTGTGGCTGTGTTCCAAATTGCTACTCCTGAGTATATTAGTGCACTAGTGTGGGATGTAAAATAACGGCTTGTGTGCCCTATGTAGAGTACCGTATTCCTAAGCCTGAGCTATTTGGGACAAGGTTGAGTGTTGATGATGCCCTTGCAAGCTAACTAACGTCCGATAGAAACAGTAAGGCTGTGTAAGGTTTGTTAACGCGTTTACGTACACTGTGGTAGTAACTGTGTAAATAAAAAACGGGGTTGTTATTATTTTTTTCTCTCGAATTTCGGTTTATTTTCGTTTTGTAGCTAAGATTGGAGCCGGATGAAATCTTTCATCCCGCGTGCGCTTGTTAAATCGTGACGTCATGGGGTGTATTAAACCCGTTACTAACACACTCACACACTCCGTGGTGTTATAACAGCGTTATCTCCTGATAGATACGGGTTGTGCAGGCTTAGCATTGCTGTATAGCTAACAACAGGTCAAAGGTTGCGGGTGCATCATTCTGCCGCAGGAAGCACACACACACACACACACACACACACACTCCTACGGTACTGAACACACACACACACACTCCTACAGTACTGAACACACACACACACACACCTACTGTGGACATTTCTGTTACACACACACACACACACACACACACACACTTCTACTGTGAACGTATCTGTTACACACACTTCTACTATGAACATTTCTGTTTTACACACACACACACACACACACACACACCGCTACAGTACTGACCACACGCTCCTACTGTGGACATTTCTGTTTTACACACACACACACACACACACACACACCGCTACAGTACTGACCACACGCTCCTACTGTGGACA
>JAQMYJ010000010.1:10117636-10149699 GCA_030014305.1 Clarias laeviceps | reverse complement strand
AGGGGGCTCCCACATTAAGGCTACTACTACCACTCAGTCGGGAGGGCCGAAGACTATCACGTGTTTCCCCCGAACCACGTGACGCTAGCCCGACCGCATCTTTTCGAACTGCTCGCTCACGCACAGTTAGGGGCGGAGGACAGCGCTATCCGCTCCTTACGCTTGCGAGAGCTCACAGATGCTCCTGATTGGCTGTAGAGCCGTGATTAATGTGGGAGCACTAAGTGCCTCTAATCCCTCCCCTCTGAGAGAGCTTCGCCAATCAGCTCTCTCTAGGCCTCCTTTACAGCATCACCCGGGAATCAAACTCGCGATCTCCAGATGATAGGGTGAGCACTTTACCACTGCGTCACTTGGAGGCCCCTATGAACTCTGTCTTCTTGAGGATTTTCCGAAATTAGGATTATTCACTATTGGGAGAGCTTTACAGGACAGCCATTTTCTATCATCGTGCTCTCGGACTGATTCATTGCTACCGATGAGGCCGACTCAATTCCCCCAACCCCCCGTTCCCCACACACACACAATATACCGGACTGTAGACAATTTATACATTTTAACCTGAAAATATTGTGTTTAATTGTAAATATTGGAATCTGGTGCACTGCAGTGTCTATTTTCTATACAATACACGTGAGCTACTTCCATGATTTGTTCGCATTTACGAATGTTCGTATCTGCGGAAATTCGTAACTCGAATGTTCGTAAGTCTGTGACTACCTGTGTAGGATAAGTTTGTTATTAACACTGTGTGTACAGTAGCTGTGCACAGTATGTATTTCATTGTGTATGATACTAACATCACTAGCGGTTTTGTTAATCAGAACAGGTTCATGTCTGTTACTGTGGGGTTTGGTTGATGTTGATCTTTATTAAAGGAAAGACTCATCTCTGTCTGCTGCATCCGTGGCTCACGTGTGATTACCACGGACAAGAATTAAGACTTTGAACAGAAAGAACAGAAAACACTCTATTTTCAAACTCGCTTATGTAATAGAAGTCTACCCGTGCCTGAGGGTTCGATGGTTTTTGTGCGCAGTCACGCTGAAAAACCTCACTACACGGTTTATTTTGAGCCCGTCTGTGTGCTTTGGTAAACACAACCGCAAGTCGTCCTCTCAGAATCATTAGCCTCATGTTGCTGTAAACGAGTTTACTGCTGCAGCAAGTTGATTAATTATTTAAGTTTTTTAAGATCTTTAATTAGATGACGCCTGACTGAAAAGGCGTCAAGAGGCCGATCTGTTTTACAGGGCATTATTTACCAGAATATTTCAAAGATTATTGATGAATATTTGGGATATAACTTGGGAATAATGTTAACGATCGATCATACATTTATACACTTTATACATGCGGTGGATGCAGGTCAGTTTGAAAAACACTGGCGTATTTCTTTAATCATAGGAATTAAAGAATAATTTTATATTCTGTCTCTCTCTTTCTCTCTCTCAAGGATGGGAAGGATGGAGTGGTGAAAGAGGTGTTTCCCGGAGATTCGGTTCATAGTCTACTGAGCATTCTTGATGTTATCACAGTAAGCCACGCCCACATCTCCATATTTGTTTTGTAAATGAGATTAGGTATTTCATGTTAAATCTTTGTTTAGTAGGTAACATTTCCTGTGTGTGTCTGTGTGTGTGTGTGATACAGGGTCACCAGAGGGCTTACCGGACGGTGTCTGCCAGAGCTGCAGAGGTGTCCACAGTCCTGCGTCTGCCTGTTGAGGCGTTTCTGTCCATCTTTGAGAAATATCCAGAGAGTTTGGTGCGCGTGGTGCAGGTGTGTGTGTATCTGTTTGAATTTCCTTTCCTTAAACAGGCTTTTATACAGATATTTATACTATATTGCCAAAAGTATTCACTCACCCATCCAAATAAATAAATTTCCATCTCATCACCAGCAATGATTCTCTTTAAGACACTTTCACCTTTTTTAGAAGGAGCCTATTGGTCCAAATTCAGTTTTGCTGAATCCAAACGCTTCTGTTTATGCTCTTCCGTGAGTTGTTTCAGCACCAGGTACACCCTCAGACCACAAAAAAACAATCTTTCTTTCAATCTTTTCTTTCGTGTAAATCACAAGACATTAATTTTTAGCTCGCACCGCAGTTACAAATAAACACGTTTACACCTGCTCAGCAGTGACTGGGGAGACAAAAGAAAGCGCTGATGAGACAGTGCAGCCAACAGGAGTTTTAATATAACTGTAGTGCGGATAATTTTTGACACACCCTTGTATTTCTGTTTGTAGATCATCATGGTGAGGCTGCAGAGAGTGACTGTCCTGGCTTTACACAACTACCTAGGGCTCACTAATGAGCTCTTCTGCCATGTAAGTCTCACACACACAATGCAGTGATGTATGAATTATAATATAGATTTTTTAAAATAATAATAATAATAATAATAATTTCAATAATAATAATAATAAAGCAACTAATTTAGGAAGATCTCGTTCACATTCTATTCTAGTGCATTCTTTTAAAAGTATACATTTTGAATATATTTTTTAAATTATTCAACACACACACACACACACACACACACACACACACACAGACAATTCATCAGTATTAGTTTTGATTATCTTAAAGTCTAAAATTACCATGATTAAGGTTTGTGTCTTCAACACGAATGTTTATTTATTTTTTGGCAGGAGATGCAGCCACTGCGGCTCCCCGTACTCTCTCCACACACCACCCGCACCAGCCCTGTACGCCACAGCAAACGCTTCAGCAGCCTCACTGTGCCCGAGGACCAGCGGGACGCCGCCGTCCGGGATGCCAGCGGTAAGAACATCAAACAAAAATGTAGACAACTGGAGAAAAGAGACAGCAAAAACACAGCGTTTAAACTGGTAGTAGTAATATTGCTACTTGTGATTGTTGAGGAAAGAGAGTGAATTATTTGAGCAGAAATATCTCATTAACTTCTCCTGGGGCCACATCAACATGTATGAAATGACATCATTTTTTTTTTCGGACCACGTCTCTTCCACAAACTTGCCCGTTCAGCACGATCCTCCCATGTTATGATAATGTGTTTAAGCGTTCTTAACCCCAGTTCCACTAATTTCAAAACTCCTTAGTCTTCGTTTTCTTTGCTTGATGAAGCCCAATAATTCGACCCTTCTGAAATGGAGACATTTTTGGCCAAGCAGTGTATATAGATCAATAAATGATACTTAAAAAAAATAATAAATCCTGTTTTTTTTTCTTGGGTGTGAATTGAAGCAGTGGATCATGGGAAGGAAGGCGGCACCATCCCGACACTGAGCAGGGCTATCTCCATGCCTGTGGACATTGCTGGTGAGTATCTTCCCTCTGTATGTGGGTGTGTGTTTGTGTATCTGAAGTCAGGTATACAGTATATCTCGTTCTAGCGCTAATCATGAGTAGTTTGTCATTTTGGTGTGCGGCAAATATAGTAGGATGCACTGATGGAAACTACGGGAGTCATGTGGTACTAAACTTCATCTAATGTAATGAAGAATATCCAGAGCTACTACGTGTTTGTCGTTGAAGGAATAAGAAACGTTTTATGAAATAGTGACCATTTGTGACCATTCTGTGTATGTTGGATGTGCAGGCATGCAAAAGAGCCTGCGTTCAGATTTCGACATGGCGTACGAGAGGGGCCGCATTTCTGTTTCTGCTGAGGATGGAACACCTGTAGCTCCCATGTTTACACGGGTTAGACACACACACACACACACACACACTCAAACACTTTTTTTTTTTTTTTACATTTTTTTATGATCCTGCAAATTACTTATTTGAAAATATTTGAATTAATTGATTTAAGATGTAAATATAACCCTGGAAATGAAAATCCTAGAACAGAGCCTTTTTGTTGTTGTTAAGAAGAACCCAGAAGTCAGTCATTATAGAATATATTTATAGAAAAAATATTTATCTCTCAGCACACACACGCACGCACACACGTGCACTTACTCTAAAGCTCAGATCCGACACTTCCCTAGGTTTTTGCAAAAGTGCACTGTTTAAAAAGCAAAAGCAGTCCCTGAGTGATTTCGAAGGTCCTTCATTGGACGACTTTCATGAATTCTAAATTCTGCATATTTCATATAGTTGCCTAGTTTTTAATACTATAAGGTTTTATTATATGATGTGAACAACATATATAAGCAGTTGTGCTTCTTGATTCCTTATATGGTAACACTTCCTATAGCTTGTGTTCAGATGAGTATACATACAAACAGCTTGAGTCTGGAAAATGTAACCAAGTGTGATTCAGTGATGCGTTTCCTATCGTCTGTTCGTCTCCGGGTCTCTCTGTGACTACTATGTCAATTTCTGGTTGATGACAGGCCACCTTAAATTTGCATAAGCTTAAATATGCTCTTTTTGCTGATAATAAACTGAGAACTTCATATGTGTGTGTGCCTGGTAAGCGTATCAAGGAGCAGCGGACACATCAAGCAATGTTTCTTCTTTTAATTCATCTTAAATATAACAATTCTGGCGCTCGTCTCTAACCCCTAACAGTTACTGTTATCAGAATCCACACTAAATATTGAGATGTCTGTTGTGTGTCAGGATCAGCGAGAAAGAAGAGTAACGTTGGATGAGGTGCCGTCAGGTGTCTATCTATACCCCGAGGAGGAAACGGGCATGGAGAACATTTACGGCCCGTTGCCAGGACGACCCAATGCCACCCTGTTCGAGGAGGCTCAGAAGGAGTTCCTGAAACTAATGAAAATCGAGGTACAGTGGTGCGCACACGCCACATTTAATACTCCATATAATTTCCAGTTTCAGCTTATTCACAATATAAAATTTTTTTTTTCGAGGTTGACCCTATGCTCACTTCTTTTGTGTCGTTTATCAGGACCCTGCACTGCTGAATGGACGAGTGACCTTGCATCATGCCAAAGCAGGCGCCGTCCTGGCTAGACAGGGAGACCAAGTACGCCCACTCTCCTCCTCCCACAGCCTTCCAACTTCCCCTTCATCCTTTTTTCTTTCACAGTGCATCACAGCCTTAAGCTTTTGAAAATTCTATGAACCGTCCAAAACACTTGGTTCAAATGTGGTACTTGTTTATCTTATTAATCTTTTCGTATGTCTGCAAGATGAATCTGAATAATATTTCCTTCCTGTAATTGGTCATGGGTGTATGGGTAAGCCGAGTGTAAATAATGTTTATTATTATTTATGTAGTTATTTACCCAGAAGATAAAAACAATTTAATTAATTAATTAAATTTAAAATAATGGATCATTTCATCATCATTTCTTTCACTACTCACTCTTTCATTCAAACCCAGAAATATATATTTTTTCATTCATTAAGCCCTCATCATAACATCCCTAACAGTATGGATTCAAGTACTGTTTTTCCTCTTCTCCAGAATCAGTCTGAAGAAACTGTATCTGTGAACTGACTAATTTCTGAGAATAACATATTTCTCATTTTATCCTCTCTGTCAGGACGTGAGTCTTCATTTCGTGTTGTCCGGGTGCCTGCACGTGTATCAGCGTATGATCGACAAGCAGGAGGACGTGTGCCTATTCGTGACGCAGCCAGGCGAGATGGTGGGTCAGCTGGCCGTGCTGACGGGAGAGCCGCTTATCTTCACCGTCCGCGCCCTCCGCGACTGCACCTTCCTCAGGATCTCCAAATCTGATTTCTATGAGTGAGTCAGAGACGTTACAGCACGAGTCTTCACTCGTCCTATCTCAGGAGACTTAGGGCACGAGGCGGGTACACCCTAGACGGGGTGTCAATCTAGCACAGGGCACACACATACACAAGTGTTTTATTCCTTATTTTAATAAGAAAACATACATCTTATAAAATATAAATAGAAATCAGGATTTTGTAGGAGTCATTCAGTGCCCTGAGCGTGTTCTCAATGTCTCTGTGTAGGATCATGAGGGAGCAGCCCAGTGTGGTCCTGAGTGCAGCTCACACTGTGGCCACCCGCATGTCTCCATTCGTCAGGCAGATGGACTTCGCTATAGACTGGATGGCTGTGGAGGCTGGACGCGCTCTCTACAGGTGCTTCAGAAGTTTATTTAGTAGCATGTCTTGAGTTAAGCTGAGTTTTTTTTTCTATTACACAGAACGTGCTTTCTTTTTCTTCAGGCAGGACGATCAGTCAGATTGCACATACATCGTGCTGAATGGTCGTCTGCGTTCTGTCATCCGGAAGGCGAATGGAAAGAAGGAGCTGGCTGGGGAGTACGGTAGAGGAGATCTCATTGGGGTGGTGAGTCTCTTTAATGAAAAAAGAGGATTCATCTAAACTGTCTTGCCTCCTAAAATTGTCTTGCACTTGTCCTTAAAAGTTTAACAGTGGCTCCTGCTATACACTGAACATATTTACAATGCAAAACATTATACCCAATGCAGGCAGTCCCCGACTTACGAACATTCGAATTACGAATTTCTGCAGACTCGAACGGACCTTGTATGAAACATTTGTAGATCCAAACAAATTACAGAAGTAGCTCACGTGTATTGTACAAACAGTATACACTCTAGTGCACTTAATACCAATATTTACAATTATATACAATATTTTCAGTATGTAAGTGAATGTATAAAATGTCTAAAGTCCGGTATATTGTATGTGTGCGCGTGTGGGGTGCTTGTCGGTTCAGTCCAGGAGCAAGATGATAGAAAATGGCTGTCCTGTTGGCAAATAATCCTAATCGCAGTCCAATACAGTGGAAAACAGCTCTGAAACAAAATGTTGTCCGGGATTCCCCTCGCCTTTTAAAGGCGCAGAGACAACACTGTTACATTTCACATTTCACTGTGAGATTCATTTCCTTAGGCCTGGTTACGGTTTTAGGGGACAGAGATTTAGTCGAGTGGAGTAGTATGCTTTACGTTGTATTCGTGTCAAAGGCGTATAAGACTCACTTTGTCCGACTTACGAACAAATCCGACTTACGAACAAATCCGACTTACGAACGTGCTTTCGATCAGGCTGGGTCGGCAGTCTGAGGTTCCTTGCCTGCTGGGTCCCGTGCATGGTACATTGTGGTGCACTGGGTGGTCTTTTTTTTGCCTTTTTCGGCAAGTTGTGCTACATTGGCTTTCCTGTGGGATGGGCCGGATGTTGATGTGTTAATATTATGTGGTGTTGATTGGTGTACATGTTGGGTTTGCTGTACTTTCCTACATATAAACTGTAAGCTCTCAGCTTTACTCTGTACTGTAAATTTTATCCTGAAACAATGGATAGAGAAATGCTGAATATTTCTAACTTAGCAACTTACCTCTGTTCATATCTGATTTCCAGGTAGAGGCTTTGACCAGGCAGCCACGGGCAACCACGGTTCATGCGGTCCGAGACACAGAACTGGTGAAACTTCCAGAAGGAACACTAAACAACATTAAGAGGCGTTATCCTCAGGTACAGCATATACATCTCACATATAAATAATTGTTAATGTGATCTGAATTGATTTATATAGTATTAATATGTATGTGTAGGTTGTTACTCGGCTGATCCATTTGTTGGGCCAGAAGATTCTAGGAAACCTCCAGCAGCCCCGTGGACCTTTCTCAGGTCAGGACACACCTTCATCATTCTAATCTCTACGTATTAAAATTTACGCATAGTATAAAACCGAAAGCGTTTCTTCTTTTATTCTTTTAAAATGTCCTCAAGGTTTGCGCTAGTCAGTATTCGTGTTAATCCCATATCACTGCAGGTTCAGCTCTGGGTTTGCCCACCATGGCGTCTAGCCCAGATGTCACCAACCCGGCCAGCAACCTGTCCACTGTGGCAGTACTTCCTGTTTGCGATGAAGTGCCGATCAATGCCTTTAACCTGGAGCTCAGTCACGCTCTCCGTGCCATAGGTACGAACTGATTAGCTTCCGAAATCTTATTTGTAGCTTATTAATTTGCTGAAAAAGAGGTGACTCAAGTTTTTGACATGGATTTAAGTGACTGTTTCCATGACTATATCTTTATATGCTAACGACTTGTATAATTTATTCCAGACCATTTTGGGTGCAGGTGATTAAACATGCCATTTCAGGTTTAATAATCAATACTAATCCTTATGTTAAATAACGAATACATGAAATGTGTACAGTACAATGGCAAAATGTAGAGAATGAATCCTTTGTGAAATTTATAAAAATGTATCCAAAATGATGCTTTAACACTTTATGGGGATAAAAAAAAAAAAACACTATTTATCTCTGTTTAAGGATTCAAGCTTAAACATTGGACCCTCATTACAATACACATCATGCTTGATTTGGTTTTAGGGCCCACTTTGCTGCTGACGAGTGATATTATCAGAGAGAGACTTGGAGCTTCTGCTTTAGACAGGTAAGAGAAAGATTAGTCAAGATCGAGAGACAGTGAGGAGTAAAACACAGGAAATAGGATGTATTAGGATGCATTGTCACACCAAATTTAAATAATGTCCTGTAACAGCATGTCATAATGTGTTTTATTCCTCTTATACCACAGCAGTTCACCAATTATTATAGCTATTAATGAAAGGCAAATCATATTTTTATCTGTTGAGTGTTAAGATTTGTTACATGCACCTTACAGCACAGTGAAATGTTTTTCTGGCATATCCCAGTTAGAGCAGATAGGTTTAAGGGCCTTGCTCAAGGGCTCAACAGTGGCTGCTTTGGCGGTGCTGGGGCTCGAACCTCCGCCCTTCTGATCAGTAACCCAGAGCCTTAATCGTTTGAACCTCACCGCCCCTGCAGTCAGTGTTGCCATGAGAGCTGCTGTTACACAATAATAATCAAAAAAAGGCAAGATTTCACTAGTCAGACTTCAAACTTTGTAATTTTCTTCCAGCATTCATGAGTACAGGTTATCAGGCTGGTTGGCCCAGCAGGAGGACATCAATCGTATAGTTCTGTATCAGACAGACAGCAGTATGACTCCCTGGACTCAGCGCTGCATCAGACAAGCAGACTGCATACTTATCGTTGGCCTTGGAGACCAGGAGCCCACACTTGGCCAGGTGTGTACTGTAGTGTGACCACATTTCTACATATACATACCCTCCTAATCATCATGGATGGTGTGCACATTCGGTTCTTACCCCTGGTCTGATGTTGTGGTCTTTCACAGCTGGAGCAGATGTTGGAGAACACAGCAGTGCGGGCTCTGAAGCAGCTTGTCCTGCTGCACCGTGAAGACGGCCCCGGTCCATCTAGAACTGTAGAGTGGCTGAACATGCGCAGCTGGTGTTCCGGTCATCTCCATCTCAAGTGTCCGCGTAGAGTGTTCTCACGCAGGAGTCCCACCAGACTGGTAATAAGCTTTTACAAGCGGACTAATAATGTAATTGTAATTGAACAAAGCCTGGAATTAAAGAGGAAGTTATGAATGATTGCCTAGTGACTTATTAGTATATTAGTACACTATATTAGTGATCTGGCTGTATTACATATAGAAAAATAAATAAATAAAAAATAAATAAAATTTAATATTAAATGGTAAAGTTCACTTAGAAAAGCAAGACCTTTTTTGCCTTTCATAGTTTATGTGACACAGACACCTAGTGTAACACCTTTGCCAATAACATCTGTCATTTTCAACATCTGTCAACAAATCAAATGTAGCTTAAGCCATAAGTTTTGAGTAATATTGAGTAGGTCTCCCCATTTGCCACCAAACACTGATGCGCCGTTTCTTCTGACACCTTTCTATAACAATCAGCATTAACCTTTCCCTCAATTTGACCTCCAGCAGCTTTTTGTTGGATTGGACTAAACGGGCCAGCCTTCCCTCCTCATGCGCACCAGTAAGGTTTAGTCACCCATTCACTGGTTTTCTTTCCTTGGACCACTTTTGGTATGTCCCGAAACATCGCACAAGGACTGCAGTGTTGGAGTTTTTTTTGGGTTTTCCCTGATTTTCTCCCTAATTTAGTCGTGTCCAATTCCTCTCCGTCACTAGGGGGCTCCACATTAAGCTACTACTACCACTCATTCTGAAGGGCCGAAGACTATCACGTGTTTCCTCCGAACCACGTGACGCCAGCCGACCATCTTTTCGAACTGCTCACTTACGGCGTAAGTTGGGGGCAGCGTAACACACTCGGAGGACAGCGCTATCCACTCCTTCCGCTTGCGTTAGCTCACAGATTGGCTGTAGAGCCGTGATTAATGTGGGAGAACTAAGTACCTCTCATTCCTCCCCTATGAGAGAGCTCGGCCAATTACAGCATCACCCGGGAATCGAACTCCCGATCTCCGGATGATAGGGCGAGGAATTTGCCACTGACATTCTGAGTTTTTGAAGTTGATGTGTTAAAAGCAGAAAAAATTGCCGTTTGAGTGACTTTGAAAAGGGCCAAATTGTGATGTCTAGAAGACAGGGTCAGAGCAACTGTAAAACTGCAGCTCATGTCGTGGGATGTTCCTGGTCTGCACCAGTCAGGACCTATAAAAAAATGGTTGCAAGGAAGGATAGACGTTAAACTGACAACAAGGTGGCTGGTGGTCAAGGCTCACAGATGCGTGTGGGGATTGAAGGCTGGCCCGTGTAGTCCGATCCAATAGAAGAGCTACTGTAGCTCAGATTGCTGAAAAGGTTATTGCTGGTTCCAGTAGAAGGGTGCTGGAGCACACAGCACATCTGTTTTGGTAGCTTAAGAGGAGCCTACTCAATATTAACCGGGTGGTCATAATGTTCAGGCTGATTGGTGTATATCTCAAGTTGTTTATGGGTAATCAACAAGAAACCTCTGGTGTTATAGAAGCTTGATTCTGTGTGTTTGTGTCACAGAGGGAGGTGTATGAGAAAGTGTTCGAGAAGACAGCAGACAGACACAGTGATTTTTCCCGTCTGGCACGAGTCCTCACAGGAAACAGCATTGCTCTGGTCCTAGGTGGAGGAGGAGCGAGGTGCGTGGTATAACAGTAGATTTTGTGAGCTCCACATGTATTGGACATCACAATTCCAGTCACTAGTTTCTTGTTCTGAATCTGTTGCTCACGACTGAGTGTAATCGTAGGGGCTGCTCGCATGTGGGCGTAATCAAAGCCATGGAGGAGGCGGGGATTCCTATCGACTTAGTTGGTGGAACGTCTATCGGCTCCTTCATCGGTGCATTGTACGCAGAGGAGAGGAGTGCTGTGCGTGTGAAGCAGAGAGCCAGGGAGTGGTCGAAGGTATAATGGCTGTATTTTTTTTCTTTTAGAGTTAGTGTAGGGGAAATGAGATTATCACAAAATCTGTGCATGATTTGCTGGAAATTGTGATGACGAACGCATTTGTTCTTGTATTAATGTGTTTCCTGCCTCCACAGGCGATGAACTCTGTGTTTAAAACTGTGCTAGATCTAACCTATCCCATCACCTCCATGTTCTCTGGCTCCGCCTTCAACACCAGCATTTCCAACGTGTTCGAAGACAAGCAAATCGAGGTGAGACATCGAAAATTTTTACTGAACTACATTTCTTTTTATGTACCTTTGTTTGGTGATAGTTTTTTAGTTGTGTGAAAGCAGCATCAATCATGGTCAAATTTTCATACGTGGAGAACGTCCTATCTGGGTCATTAATGTCAGTTGTTTTCTTTTAATTAACATTTTATTACTGTAATTTTTTCTAAATTAATTATTTATTATTCTGGTTTAGTATATAGACACGTTTTCTTCTATGTTTCTTGTTGGTCAAGTATTATTTAGACATGCTTTAAAGTCAGAATCATGACGTTTCTTCCAAAGGGAAATGGTGGCAGTTGTTCTAATCTGATTCAAGGTTCAATGCATTAATACAGAGTGCGAGGAGTTATTTATGTAGGAGGTAAAACATGACAGGGATGCGGTTAAATAAAAATCATCCCGGCACTATGCTGTGATCTTATCAGGCACAAAGCAGTGTCACCCCAAACATGAATAAAGCATGTTATTTCATCAATTTGATACCGCATTTTTAATTTAAAAAACATTGTACCATTGATTGCACAGTTATGAGAGTAAAAACTCCCTTTATTTCTCTATATAATCCCCTGCTACACTAATGCACTTATCCCTGCGTTTCACTCGTGCTTGGATACCATCAAGGTTGAACCTTTTCTCAGTACGCCGGAGCCATGATGAGACTGCCTTTTTCATTTTTGAAACACTGGCCACCCAGGAACTCCTTTATAAAAAAAAATGGCCTGGTTCATTCACCAAAGGCGTTCTAAGTTTGCAGGATAAGGCATGACCTCATACCGCCAACTGCACCACTTGCATGCTACAGGAACGCAATAGGAAGTTTATTGCCACATCCCCTGTAGGCTCTCATAAAAGTTGACCAGTGTAATGTCAGATCCATAACTCTGATAAAATATATATATTTTCAAGATAATTTAAAATGATTATATGAATTTTAAGGGATTTGTTTGTTTTAACTGAAGAGATTATGTTAATTAATTCACTGATATTAATCTTGGTCATGCTCTGTGGCTTTTTGTTTACCAAGATGAGTCCAAATAACACTGGACCAACCCAATAAAATAACAGCACTTTTTTAATTTTTTTTATTTATTTTTATTATTGACTATTTTTCAATATATACGAATTAGGATGTGCACATTTGGATAAACATTTACTTTCCCTTCCAAATGATTTCCGAGCTGTTATTCCGAGAAAGTTATTCAACAGCAAAAATGAATCCATTAATTTAACAGTGCTGATGTCATTTGGCTAATATGAATTTAAGTACGAAGTTCGTATTCATGCATCTTTTGAATCTGCAGGACTTGTGGCTGCCTTATTTCAACGTGACCACTGACATCACGGCGTCTTCGATGCGCGTACATAAAGATGGTAAGTTTAAGGCTTTCTGCTTCGCCTGTCAGTCATGTTCCCAGCTTTGTACTAGTAATGATATACTAAGTGATAAAACACAACATGAAATTCCAGAAGGTTCAGTATTATCTGTAAAGTTACTGTAGGTTTGGGCAGGTGAGACATTTAACTCCATACAATTAGAGAATCCACAACTAAGAGTGATAAATGTCTGATTAAATGATGAAAAGATTTGTTTTTTGTAATGAACACTGCATACATTATTATACCTTGCAACTGCTTAAACCTTGGTGAAGATGGGGTTGATGCTGCATGCTGTTAGACTTTATTTTTGCCTCCAGGGGTTTGAGCGATGATAGTGGATGCGCTCTTAGATCTGAAGAATGGTCATTCCGTCATGCTTGTCTTTCTCTCCATCATACTGAAATATTAACACATTGATTGCCTTAATTCTACCTACAGTACTAACTGCTTTATAGTCTGGAGATGATGGACCACTGCGATAAATCCCAAATCCAACACGTTAATGTGAATGTTTTTATTACATTTTCTTACTGCGATCAAACCCTTTTTAAAAAATGTATATTTTTCAAGCTTTTGTGACGACGCAGTAGATTTGGGGATTGTCTGTGATCATTCAGTCTCACTAGTTTTACATCTCTAGTTTGTTGCGCTGCATGACATGCTTGGCATAACTAATATAAATCCAAAACTTCTCCTTCTGTCCTCTCTCTTTCTCTCCTTCCTTCCTTTTTTTTAAATTTTTTAAATTATTTTTTTTAAATCAATCATCGATCATTATATTTTATCTTTTTTTATAATTTTATTCCGTTCATAATTTTCTAGCACATTACATATCCATGTTCCGTCAGTTTCATCCATTTGACCCACGTGCTTTCATCAGGTTTCATCACGATAGTTAAGATCCTCGATATCTTAATATAAATGGCTTTTTCACATCTGTTAATTAGCCATCATTAGGAGTAGAGGTTGCATTAGTGCTTCTTGTAGTGCTAGTAGGGCTATAGAGACGCTGTCTCCTGTTGTGTCCTTGTCACACGTTTCTTTTGGACTTGTTCTTGTAGTCGACGTAGTCTGCTATTGTAATCCCAAGACATGACCACAGACACTTTGAGGCAAGCGGTGAGGTATAAAGGGTCTTGTGAACAGTCTATACAGGATGATTTTGAGTTTGCAATGTGGCTCGAGTTGGTCTTATCTTATCTCTAATCATTGTCTAGGTGTTGAAGTCCAATGGTTACTCTTTTATAACAGAAACATATACAGTCCCCGACTTATGAATATTTGAGTTACGGATTTCCCGCAGATACGAAACAATCTCGGAAGTAGTTCACGTGTATTGTACAAAGAATTGACACTGCAGGGGCCAAGATACCAATATTTACGATTATATACAATATTTTCAGCGTGTAAGTGAATGTATAAAGTTTCTAATGTCCGGTATATTGAATGTGTGTGGGAGCACGATGACATAAAATGGCCGTCCTGTAAAGCTGTCCTGATGGTGAATAATCCTAATTTCGGGAAAATCCTCAAGAAGACAGTTCACGGTCCGAAACAGCTCTGAGACAAAATGCCGTCAGTTCAACATCACAGTAAACACCATGTGCCGTTGTCCTAAACTGCCTTTAAACAAGGTCAGCTGACCCTGCTGTCACCGGGATTCCCCTCACAATTTAAAGGCGCAGTCTCAGGAAAGTATAATGCAAAATAAAAACACCATTGTATATTTGTGTGCCAGACTTACGAACGAATACGACTTACAAACGTTCTCCTGGAATGGAACTTGTTCCTAAGTCGGGGACTTGCTGTATAAGTTTGCAAAAATACAACATAATTATAAAGTTCTTAGAATATGACAGACTATAGAATGTGACAATATCTTACCAACCCTTTCTTGTGCAGTTTTAGCCAACACTACAGTAATATTGTACAAATTAAATTAAGATTTCAGGAAGCTGTGTAGTATCCATTTGCGATTAGACCACACCTGATTACCTTTATTTGAGCTACTTTGACCATATTGGTAAAACATAAGGACAAGTTCTAGGGTTAAAAGTAATCTCATCTCTGAAAGGCTGAACTACAGTTACAGATTTAAAACTTAATTTTCGAGAATTCTGTACAAAATTCAATAGCTGAACTTAGACTCGTGAGTTTTGGTTAACTTTTTTTTTGCTCAGAGCGAATTTAAAAAAGGGAAAATTTCTAAAGAAATTCAATTCAAACCCGGACTTTTTAACGTGCAAGATAAAAATGTAAAAGCCTTTAATTTTCTGTATAATCCCCGGCTCCATCAAGGTAAAAAGTTTTCTCTGGCCTCAGAGTGGCGCAGTGGTAAAGTGCTCGCCCTATCATCCATAGATCGCCCAGTTTGATTCCCAGGTGATGCTGTAACCTCTTGCAGCTGGAGGTCTAGAGAGAGCTGATTGGCCGAGCTTTCTCACAGGGGAGGGATGAGAGGTACTTTGTGCTCCCACATTAATTACAGCTCTACAGCTAATCAGGGGCGACTATGAGCTCACACAAGTGGAAGTAACGCAGATAGCGCTGTCCTCCAAGTGTGTTACTCCGCCCCCAATCAGGGAGAAAATTAGGGGAAAAAAAAAAAAGTTCTCTCAGTATGTCGGAGGCATGACTGTCTGCCTGCTTCACATCTGAAGCTCTGGCCTCCCAGGAACTCATTTAATGGCCCACAGATGTGGAAATGACTTGGTGGGAGGTCAGGACTGTATGAGGAATGTGGCAATAACTCCAGAGTTCCTGTAATGTGCAAGTTCAATTCAATTTAATTCAATTCAATTTATATAGAGCTTTTAACAATGGTCATTGTCTCAAAGCAGTTTTACAGAATCAAAAGAAAATTATCCATCGATTTTCAAGGATCAGGCGTTCCACTCGCTGAATGTTCCCGGAACGACTGCAGTGGGCTCTGAGCCACCTCGGCCGGGATCGTCATACATGGACGTACGGCCTTCTTTAAAACATTTGCACTTTTCAAATGTTTTACTGCGGCTAAGAGTCTCATCACCGCACTGTGCTTGAATGTCAATCGTCAATTTTATTGCTTCAATTCATGAGAAATTTCATCACAAGTCCCGGTTTGACTTGAACACCCCAGAGATTCAATAAGAGAGCAGGAAAAACTTGGAGTGTTCCTTTAAAAGAAAACATTACTATTTTGTTGAATGTTTTGGTCTGTTTGTGCAACGGGGTTGCTTTCTCTCTCTCTCTCTCTCTCTCTCTCTTCCCTCTATTTTTCTTTCTCTTCTTTTCATTTGACTTGAATTGACAATTAACACCTTCAGTTAGGGCTGCACGATTCTTTTTAACTGTTAATTTTAACAGTAATAAATAAAAATAACTAATAAATAGCACCTGTGCTTTTTGGACTTTCAGCCAACTACAGTACTTCATCATCGTATGCATTATTTATAGCATTATAATTTGTATCAGCATAAGGTAAATGTTATGGAGTTTGTACTTAACTTGAAATAAAACACATAGTTTACAGTATTGGATTTATTGTTGTCAAAGGTTTTATTGCTCAATCTTAACACACGCCTAGTATAATTCTATGGAGCTTTCACTCTGTTTCTTTCTGAGTCTCTATGTAGAATCAACGCGGCAAGTTTAATTAACTAACATAGTCATTTATATCCCAATTAGATTTGTACGTGCCTGTTTCTGATCGGACTGTAGAATATATTGTATATTTTTTGTTTTTAGTGTGTGCGTGTGCGAACCCATTCCCGAATGCTGATTAAAATAATAACAATATAAACTAATGCATCCTATGATAAATGCATTAACAGAAGAATCAGAAACAGGTAATCAAAATGTATCCCCTCCAGCTTCTGATCGGCTGGTATTGTCCCTCCTCCAGCCTCTGATTGGCTGGAATTGAACAGGCCAGTGTGATATTGTGCGTAAGTGATCTTTTGACCGCACAAGTGAGAGTTTATGCGTCGTTTTGATACGGATTAAATGGCATATTCTGCATAACTCCACCAAGTAAACAGTCTTTTTAGGTCTGCTTCCTTGTTATAGGTCACATGAGTGACAGAGGAACGCCGTTAATGAAGAAGCGAGATGAGAGAAGTGATCGGGTCGTGTGACTGAATCATTTGCTAATCTCTGGCCTTCATCATGTCTTACACTGTGTGACGGATGAATTTGTCTGATCTGGGATTATTGTGACGTTATATTGTGAAGCACGTGAATGCAATGTGACCTGAATGCAGGGAAATACATGCAAGTGAATCACCGTCGTTCAAGAGTGAGATGGCATGTATGTATTAATCAAGATGGTGATTTTTTTCGATTAATCGTGCAGCCCTAGAAGTATATGATTGGAATCTTAGCTTAAACAGTGATCCATGTGTTATAAAGAAATCACTTGTGGCAGGTTTTCGATCTCTTTTTTTGTCTTATTTGCGTATGACCTGTGTATCGTTCTTTTATTCATCCTTTTATCAGTTCTACACTACAATATATTTATCCTGCATTTGATATCTCATTCCTTTGTGTATTTCGTTGCATGTCTGTCTTTATCTTTGTGCCTCTTTGTTTCCTTTTTCTTATCCTTCTTTCTGCTATGGTTTCTCTCTCTCTCTCTCTCTCTCTCTCTCTCAATCGATCAAATGCAGTTTGGTTTTGATTCCCTCTCCATCTTCATTTTTGCCAGGCTGTGTGTGGCGCTATGTTAGAGCCAGTGCCTCCTACACCCCTTATTTACCTCCTCTCTGCGATCCCAAGGATGGCCACCTCCTCGTGGATGGTTGCTATGTAAACAATGTCCCAGGTCAGCAATAATATACCCCCCCCATCTCCCACTCTGGAAATCCCACACCAACTCCCTCTAAATCCCCCCTAAAAAAACAAAACAACCCACAACCTCTATGGCGACCGCTCACTCACCCTGTCCTCGTTTTTTGTACTAACCCAATATTGACCAGGTGGACGTTGGGAATCCATGGCTTGGAAGGAAAGATTAAAGCGTCCCACATGAGATGGAGAGGAAGAATTGATATTCATGTTTGAATAACGTAAGGTTTCCAAGGAATAGTTGACCCAAAGATTTTGACGGTTAAAACATAGTTGCACCAGATTCATTCTTTACCAAGTACACGACTATAGGTGTCTAAGTATACAGTAGTTATGGCATGTGTGCATGTGTTATTCCTAACCTGCAAGCTTTGCACTTTTTCCTGTGATTGTAACAAGCTGAATAAAAGCTAGCCTTAAAGGACACAAAATGTTCATGCTGACATGACAAAACAGTACACTCTTCGGTGTGAGTTTAGCTGTTTGTTTGTTTTTCCAGATTAGCTTTAATTGCAGAGAATATGCTCCTTCGTTTCTTAAAGATAGCTAGACTGCATCTCTAGAATCACCCTAGACCCTAGAAATGTTGCTATGGGTAGTGTACAGTAAGTGTACTGTACATATTGGTCAAAGTTGGGGGATTGTGAATGCAGTATTTTTAGTGTGTTTTTTAAGTAAAAAAAAAAAGGAAAGCGTAAAAGCTTTTTGCCAAATCTGATGCAAGATATGGAAATGTTATGTCATAAAATTTAAGAACTAATTATAGTTGAATATGCAGATTTTTTCAGTTATTACACTAGAAAGTGTTTATATGTTCGGGGCGTTCATTGTTCATAGTTACATTTTTTGTTACAAGATTTCACATGTCTAAATGAATATTTATGAAACACCAGTGTCAAGAAATTAAGCACTAAACGTAGAAATGTTCTGTTTTTTAAAGTTTGGACTTAAATGTAAGACAGATTGAGATAGAGGAAAATAAACTATAAACATAAATTACAATTACGGGTAGCAGTGTAGGCTGAAGGCTTCATTTGGGTTTCTGAGAGTATGGACAGGTCATCACATCTGATTATACCTGTATAGTGATTTAAAAAAAAGTACTTTAGTACAGTATAAAAAAAATGCTATCCTTGAATAAGCGCACAGTAGCCTTTTTTCTCTCTCTTTCTCGCTCACTCCCGCTCTGCTTCTCGATTGTGAACATGATGTTTTTGTCAGTGTCTGCAACCAGCTTCGCTTCTGATTTCTAACACCTGTTACGTTATTAGTCGTGTCTGGAAGGAAAAGCAAGTCATGCAATTATGCATAATAGTCAACAGGTGGCAGAATTCCCACTTCAAATACTGCAAACCACTGTTGTTAGTTAACGCAGTGCCAGAATTGTCGTTAAGTAAAAGTACAGATATTTGCTGTACTTTTGAGTGGAGTAAAAGTAATAAGTAGCTGCTAAGAAAACTGCTCACGTAAAGTACAGATATGTGAAATATGTACTTAAATATGTACAGTAACAAAGTAAATGTACTCAGTTACCTCCCACCCCTGCCTGTAGTTTTGTTTTTTAAAATAAGGTATTACTTGGTATTAGTTTCACATTGTAATTTATGTGGACGTTTAGTTCTTATAAATTGCACTCTGCACCCTGCACAATCAGAAAAAGAAGTTCCCCAAATGTATGGCTACTTAACAGATGCAGTTCACATGCAGTTCATACTCTTACTTGTATGAGAGTCATTTTGGCTCTGTTGCATGTTGCATGTTTTACCCTATTTTTCTATTCACACTGCGATTAGATTAAACCTATCTCTGGAATTCTCTTTCTCTATGGTGCCCCATCTCTCCTTCCAACCCATGTTGCTACCTCAGCTCTCCTGCAACCTGCTGGTTGAGCTCAGCACCGTAGGTCGAGCCTGGCCGGCTGAACCTGACTTGTTCACTGATATTGACTGTAAAAACTTATTGACTCCTCAAGCTCTCTGCTGTAATATTAGTGTGCAGATGCAAAGCACGGTCTACATGGCTACTAAATATAAATTAATTTAAGCTATATGAAATATGATAAAAATATAGATATGCACAGACTGTATATATAAACTTCAATCTTCAAATATTTTTGACTGAGCACTTTGTCATCAAAACGATTGCTGTCAGAGGTAAGGTTTTCTCTGATATCCTATCCACTTAGCTAGGGTTAGCTTGCTGTCTCATGTAGCAATGAAGATGATGGATATTTATAATGTACGGAATCCATCCAACTATCCGTCTGGGAACCTCTGCTGTCCAACCTCTGCTGTCCAATTCGCCTCCGAGTGGCCCAGTGGTAAAGTGCTCGCCCTATCATCCGGGGATCGCTGGTTCGATCCCCGGGTGATGCTGTTACCTCTCACAACCGGAGGCCTAGAGATTGGCCGAGCTCTCTCAGAGGGGAGGGATGAGAGGTACTTTGGGCTCCCACATTAATCACGGCTCTACAGTTAATCAGGGGCATCTGTGAGCTCACGCACGTGGAGGGAGCGGCTCGCGCTTTCCTCCGAGTGTGTTACTCCGCCCCTAACGGTGCGTGAGCGAGCAGTTCGAAAAGATGCGGTCGGCTGGCGTCACGCGGTTCGGAGGAAACACGTGATAGTCTTCGGCCCTCCCGGCTGAGTGGTAGTAGTAGCCTAAATGTGGGAGCCCCCTAGTGACCAGGTGGAATTGTCCACGACTAAAATAAGGGAGAAAAAATCCAAAAAAATATTTAAAACAAAACAAAAAATAAACATTTACACACCAAAGCCAATTTGGGAACACCAGGACTGTGGGAGAAAAACGGAGTACCTGGAGGAAACTCACCAAGCACGGGGACAACATATAAAGTTTATGCAGGCAGACCCAAGGCAGGAATAAAACCCAGGCCCTGGAGGTGGAAGGCAACAGTGCTGACCACTAAGCCACCTTGCCATCATAAAGTACGGGATAAAGAGGAATAAATCACTGTGGTGTGTATTGCCATGGGAAAATAATTAATAACCGGATGGTGTCATGCCCAAAGCTGATTATTTTCCTAGAATGGTATTCCCCAAAGTGTTTTAATCCTATTTATTCCACTTCCTAATATTATATTCATTAAGGTACTTTTCTGCTTTTCCGTCAGTTACAGTTAATGTTTGGATTGTCTGAAAAGCAAGTTAGTTAGTGTTATCACTTAGCATAGCATAGAACACTTTTGCCCTATTAAAGCTTACATAAATGCTAAATAAATATTCCCTCACCTACATGATATAATTTTGAAGATGTTCAATTAATATTAATTGGAATTGTTCATTGCTGGAATTGTTGTTTTAGTTAAAAAAGAAATCAACACCTGAGAACTGTGCCGTATATATACCGTATATTAGGAATATAAGTTAGCATATGTTTGCTAAACAGGATGTAATATTTTGAATATGATGTTTACATTTCTTCAGAAGTCCTGACAGCTTTGCTATTATTTAACTTGTAGAGATTACAAACAATTTGCTATTATTTAGCTTGTAGAGATTACATACAATCATGAAGATATCTTAGGATCTGCCTGTAATGCTAACAGGTTAGCTTACTTTAATCTGGCTGATGATTATATAATTTATGAATATGTGTCTAAAATTCCCCAAAATCCTGTCAATTCTGTTTATTAAGATAGCTAGCCAGAGTTATCCTTAACACCATTCAACAATAAAGAAAATTTAAAATTTCTTCATTCGTTCTTGTCAGATTAGCTCATTTTAGCTAGCTAGCTAGTTATCAGTGCCACCATTCAGAAAAATATGTTATATTATGAACTTTTATAAATTTATCTTAAATATTTGATCACAAATCCTGTCAGGTTTATCTCCTATTAGCTAATGAAAATAACCCCAGAATTCCTGTCAGAATTTACACATTTATGTATGTACATGGTTTAAAAAACATGTTAGGAAATCTGTCAGGTTAGCAAGCTAATTAGCATTCGTAAAATGAATGTCTAAGAAAAAGTTCATATGCATATATGTCTGCTCATATCTATTTAATTCTGAATAAATACATAAAAATACAGCCTTGGTGTGAGGCAGAGAGAATTTGATGAGGTCTATGTTTTTAAGTCAAAGTCTAACTGCTAACAACCTCAGAAATCACACATAGATACCCGATGTGGGATTACCCATGGCTCCCACACACCATCCACGGGGTGCCCATCATTGCGCCTTCCCCCCGCTGGGCTGCGCATCGCTAACCTCTGCCGCTGGCAGCATTTCCTGGACTTTTCCGTAGACATAATTGATTATTCCGAGGTTATTAAGAGGCTATATTCCTCCTCCCTCCCTCCCCCGTGTGGCAGGCTCTCTGTGGCGCTATGTGCGGGCGAGCATGACCCTCTCCGGGTACCTGCCGCCCCTCTGCGACCCCAAAGATGGCAACCTGCTCATGGACGGCGGCTACATCAACAACCTACCAGGCAAGTAGAGCCTCGCCCAGGGACGACCTCTATTAGCCGGGCCACTGGAAAGACATGGGGCGGTCTGCTGATCCAATGAGTTGTGGGTTGTAAAAGGACTTGGGCTTAGTTTCCCGCAAAACCGCTCTAGCCTTAATATCACATCAGATCAGATTGGCTTCATTAATGTTTTGATAACGTTGGCGCACTTTCATGGTTTCGGGAAACTAGGTCCATGTCTGGTTTGTGGGTAAGTAGTGTGTGTGTGTGTGTGTCATTTAAATTGATAAATTTTTGAAAAAAAGTAAAAAAAAAAGAAAAAAACAGTAATCTGTTTGATTGATTGTATAAAGGCAATCCGAAATTCCTTCAAAATTCTTTGAACAAAAACATAAACAAAACGCTGATGTCAGTCATTTTGTCTGGTTTATAATTGGGCCACAATCAATTAAGGGTAAATTATTAAAACGGACAGAATTAGATGTCACACACAATATGCAAACAATGATGAAGTGTGTGGGACATATGTTTGTTATATTATATATTTTTTAAATTTATGTTACCCCTCTGGTGACATTGGTGGGGGAAAACATTCAGTGGCCATGACTTCTTAAGGCCTGGGAATGAGAGAGTGTTGTGACCACGACTTACTAAAGTGTGCGAATGAGATATTATGTTGTGACCACGACTTGCTAAGGTATGGGAAAAAGATAGTATGTCATGGCCATGACTTACTAAGGGCGTGCGAATGAGATATTATGTTGTGGCCACGACTAACCAAGGTGTGGGAAATTTTTTTTTAACTCATTACCACAAGATATCATGTTTTGGCCATGATTTAAGAACGTTTGATAATGAGAGAGAGTATTTTGGAGTTATGATATGTGTCAGTATAAATGCTGTGTATATGTACTGTATGTGTGATAACAATATCAATTAAATTTTCTTCGTAGTTTAGAAAGGGCTATGAGGTTATCAAGTTGTAGTCACAACATATTGTAGTATCTCATGGCCAAGCATTATACTCATTTGTTCCCAAGCCTTAGTAAATTGCGGCCGCAACATAGTATGTTGTTCCCACGCCTTAGTAAGCTGTGGCCACAGACTTTTTTCCCCCCCAATGTGAACAGAGGGGCTCCGTACAATTTAATATTGGGCATGAAAGACTCATTGACTGGGAAGATTAGGACTGAAATGACATTTCCCTTTCATGTTGTCTGTATCTCGAGCTTCATTTGAAATTTACCATTGTAGTCACACTTTTCATGCTTAGTTTAAGATCGAAGAGCGCAGTATGATGCGGTCAGGATGGATTTGAATCTGATTGCATCATGCCAGGCTTTAATCTAAATGCTTTGTACATATCAGTAACAAACCTATCAAACTTGATCACATTTTACCTGAGCCTATGAACAGTTCTTGGCCTTTCCCAGTCTTTACTCTCTCAGGCTCAAACACACATCAGTAAGCTGCATTAACTAAATTGTATACAAAATTATATACATCTTATATCTTGAAATCAGCATGAAATGTAATAAAAATTTTGTTAAAGAACATTGGTTGAGTGCAGCTTTCTGGTTGTGTTTGCATGTTTAAAAATAAGAAAGGTCAAACCTGCTACTTTGTCACAAAATAATAACCCTGAGGTTTGCTCCCTCTTGCCGCCCCCCCGGATATGTTTTTTTTGTGTTTGCGTGTGATTATAACGGCCCATAGCGGACATCGCCCGCAATATTGGAGCCAAAACTGTCATCGCCATCGATGTGGGCAGCCAGGATGAAACCGACCTGTGTAACTATGGAGACAACCTGTCCGGGTGGTGGTTGCTGTGGAAACGGATCAACCCATGGGCGGAGAAAGTTAAGGTGAGGAGGAGGAGATAGAGAAACTCATGTAATAGTACAAGTTTATTAAGAGTGCACACCTGAAATTCCCAGACACTGTTTCTGCTTATTAAACTAATGACTGAACAGTTATACATGCTTTACTGGTTGCTAATCCTGAGATGAAAAGCTCAAAAATTTAAGTTGGTATAACACTTTATGAGAGACCTGATTTGTAAATTGTAAACCTACTGTATAGCTGATCTGTAATCTAAACTGTACCTTTTTAATGACACTTTAACAGCAGTAATCAATCTTGTGTTAGGTTCCTGACATGGCTGAGATCCAGTCACGTCTGGCTTACGTGTCGTGTGTCCGGCAGCTAGAGTTGGTCAAAAAGAGTGGCTACTGTGAGTACATCCGGCCACCCATCGACCGCTTCAAGACCATGGACTTTGGCAAATTTGACGAAATCTATGTAAGAATTTCTTTCGTCATTTCACTATAATTTGCCTCACTTGATAATGCATGTAAACTTTATGGCCTTAAAGTATGTACACACCTGACCGTCACACCCATATATTGCTCTTCTACGAACTGTTGTCACAAATTAGAAGGCAGACAGTTGTATAGAATGTAGCCGAATTGTGCAGAATTACAATTTCACTTCACTGGAAAGAAGAGGTTCAAACTTTTTCCAGAATCACATCCTGATTACAAATTGAGCTTCTTCAAGACATGATATGTCAGGGTTGGACTGGAAGAATTCAAGTGTCCTTTACAAAGTCCTGACCATGAACACCTTTGGAATGAACTGGAACATGGACTACACATCAGGCCTCCTCTCTTGCCGTCACTATCTCATTTTACTAAGGCTCTTATAGCTGAAGAAAATCTCCAAAGCTACACTCAAAATTTATTGGAAAGACTTCCCTGAAGAGCGGGGCTTATTATAACAGCGAAGAGGAAGTAAATCTGGAATGGGACGTTCAACAAGAACATGATGTGTTGGTGATCAGTGTGTGATGAACAAGAACGGAGTGATGGCCAGGTGTCCACATGCTTTTAGCCATATAGTACATGATTTGCACTAGTGCAGTCGAAATGACTTGTATTTTTCCCATTTTTATAGATAACTAGATGAGTCTGCGACATTGTTCGCATGGAATTTAATGGAATGAGCTAATGTTTTTTTCAAGGTTTCAATATTTTTTTATGACATAAGGGCGTTTTCCATTTAAATTTCAAAGTAGCATATCTTCTCTTCCCATGGGCCAATTGTGATGAAGTGAAGCCTATATCTTACCTCAAGCTCGGCCAAATACAACTGTGAAAACCATATTAAAATTCGTTCAGTAGTTTTTACGTGATGCATGCACAAACAAACAGACAGACAAAAATTCCAAAAACCATCTTGATGTGTCCTATTACTCATTTTATGTCACCACAAATATATATATTTTTAAATATCTTCAATGTACAGTAATGATTAAATCTGTGATTTAATTGATTATGCAATTTAATCAAACATTTATTGGTCGATTAAACTTATTGATTCGATGGGTCAGTTTTTGATTCAGAATTGAGTCACACTTTTTAATAATTTAGGTAATCTTACAAAAATTCAATGGTCTAAAATTTACCCATTCCTTAAAACTATGCCACAGCTTTTGCATAAACAAAAAGCACACTTGTATTTTCTGCAAATACTCATGTATTGTGAGAGTATTTCTTCTTCTTCTTTATGGGCAGTTGATGCAACACTGCCACATACTTGACCGGAGTGTGGAGAAGTTGTTTAAAAGGCAAAAAGGACTATAACTTTGTATGAGACACTGCAATTATGTGCCAAAAATTAATTTGGAAGCCTCAGTCTATCTGTGCTTCACAGCTTCAGTAATATTATATAAAATTGTAATACACATACATGTTTTCCATGCACAGGATGTGGGCTACCAACATGGGAAATTGCTCTTCACCGGCTGGGCACGTGGTGACATCATAGAGAACATGCTGAAAGACCACCGCTCAGCTGACTACACAGACAGCAAGAAGACTGATGTGAGTTTCTTAGGAGTACAATAAAATAAGTTGTTTGTCTTTTGCCTGCTCCCAGCAAGGGGCCGCCACATGATCTTGGCACAGGTTTTACGCCGGATGCCCTTCCTGATGCAACCCTGCCATTTTGGGCATTGGGTGGGAATCGGACCCGAGCCTTCCACATTGCAGCCGAGAAACCTACCACCTTGTCCCATTAAATAAATTAATAATGCAAAAGTAGTCATGTCTGGAAGGAAGAACTTATTCTGGACCAAAACTTCAATCATACAGGTCTCAATCTAGGATTTTATCATAATCTGTTTTCTCATTTGTCAGGTTTCTCCCCTAACCCTTGGTAAGGCGTAGGTTCTTCCTTTTTTTTTGCGAAGAGTAATGTGAAGTCACTGCTGCTTAACCAACATCAAAGTTCTGTTTTGGAAGAAGAGCTCTTTAGTTATTGTGTAGAACTGCATGATCCTTTTTTTTTTTTGTGTTGTAGAGCTGCACATGTCCCGGTGCAGACTTCACTGATCTGGCTGAGATTGTGTCCAGGATTGAGCCGGTGCACAGCTACGTCGCTGCTGATGGTAAATTAATTTGGAATTTAACTTTTCTTTTTCACTGCTATTAAAACATGATCTGTTCACCTGATTCACATCACTAAGTAAAATGCTGTTATGACATCATATATACTCTCTATATACCTCTTTATATGATTAGTGCTGGATTTTATTGTTATTTTATTTACTGATTTTGCGCGTAATTGTAGCAGAGGAGTCCGATGGACTGACAGAGTATGAGGAAGACGGGATGGACACGGTGAGAGAAGAGGAAGGTGAGGAAGAGGAGGATGAAGCTGATGACCCTGAAGACCACTCACCTGGAGATTGGGGAGCAAATGATATTTTTCATTCAGTAAGTTCACACGCACACACACAGAAAATGTAAAAGCTGCATCAGACTGGAATTTGAATTTGGAGTTTAACCTAAATCCACAAATTAATCTTGCTTTTTTATTATTAATCCTTACAATGTATGGATACTATGTATGTGTGCAGGATGATGAGAAATCAGTACGTCAACGGAGAAAGAACCTCAGCGAGTCCAACACGTGCTCTGAGCTTTCCGACTGCTGACACGAACATGACATGGCATCCTGTCATCATGGAAGAGTAGAGACATCCCTCCACGTCCGACTGACAGAGAGGAGTCAAGGACGAAAACGGAGAACCAAAGATAACTGCTCAAAAATACTGCGATACCACTGAAGCCAAAATGAGCAAAAAAAAAAGGAAAAGGGTGACTTGAGCTGCTCTGGTTATGTTGTGGGAAAACATTGCACATCATGGGAGTTGAGCGTTAAAGGGCTCTCACTCCCTTTTTTTGTTTGCTTTGTTTGTTTGTTTTCTCCCATAGAGACGATCTGATTAACGGTCCGTATAAACTGCGTGACTGTGTGACACCTGTTTGTTCTGGTATGATGACTAGAGTGCCAGAGGACAGTAAGTGTCTGGACAGGTGTGAATGTATGAGTGCGAATTTGCGAAGTAAGAAACACTGCTAGAACTAGAGCGTGTAGAAAAGAGGAACAGGTGGTTTTGTAGGGTATTAACACAGCAAAACTGCTTTAAAGGTGCCCTAGGCAAACTTAAGGTTCCCAAAAGTAACATTAATAAGTGTATTAACTTTAACCAGTATTGACACCATGAATGATAAAAATTCAGTTAACAATGATCAACATGTACAACACTTTAATAAACATGTTTTGGTTGTTAACTGGTATAATTCAGAAATAAAACATGTTCAACATTTAATAATAAAATTGTTTTATCATTTAGCAACATGCTATAATTAAAATGACACTAATTTGCGGTTACAGTGGTACCTCGGCATACGGATCAATCCTTCCCAGAGGCAAGTTCTTAAGGCGAAATTTCATATTGCGGAACGCAAAATAATGTAAATGCAGATAATCCATTCCAACCACCCATAAATATTACCAATATTACCAATTTTAATACTATAATCATATTTTTGCATATGAAAACAATCAAAATATTTAGAAAAGACGTGTAAATAATGTGCAACTTAGCCAACGTTCGTTTTGGCTTGGTTTGTTCACTCGTATGCCGAACAAACAAATTTTTGCAAAATTTAAGTTCTTAAGGTGAAAATTCTTAAGGTGGGCGTTCGTATGCCGAGGTACTTATTTTTAGTCATGAATTGGATACACGTTAGTCAATGTAGTTGGATTAATTGAACATTTAAACCCAACATCAATTGACTTTGTTAATATTACTAGTTATTAGTTATATATTATTAGTTATATATAGTTCTTCAAAGTTTGATAAGGCAAGAACTTACAGGTCAATAGCAAAATATTCTAAATAAGTTATAAATGCTGTTTTTTTTTCTTTATTTTTTTTACACCTAGGCAGCATGTATATAACATGACATAGTTTAAGCCTTCCTCATATTTGCCAGCTTTCACATAAATGATATTGATGTTTGAAAAGTGATAATAGTGGTTACAAATGGTCAAAAACAGTGACAAATATTTTGCTGTTGAGTTTTTAATTTTTTATTGCTACAGTTTAAAAGAAGGCATGTTAAGATGCAATATATCAAAGAATTGTAACATGTTTTGTGAAAAAGATTTCCACTTTTTACTTGTAGTGTCTTGCCTTAATAGGGGAAACTTAATATTACTGTTAAGATAAAAACTCGACCGACAGCCACGAGATGATATAAGAGTCTCATATAATTTTGTGTGGGATGGAAATTACAAATACCAAGATAGACCTCTAAATATTACATAATGTACTTTAAACAGTAGAACAATGAAACATGAGAAACTGAGTGTGTGAAGTGAAATATAGGGAGTGTTTACATTAGATGCCCAGGGTATGTAATGAGGAATGAATAGTATATATAAGGTTGAAATCAAGCTGCTTTGTGTGTCCAAGAACTTTTCTTTAATGGTTGCACTTTGTTGTTTATGCAAAAATGTCATTATTTCCTGCTGACTTTTCAATAGTTAGAAATCCTGTAAGTCTTAGAGATTTCACTTATGCTCATTTTAACAACTACAGACTAAAATAATGCATTTTCATTTTATCTGTACAAACAGTTTATTCTTATATTCAAGCTGCCAATAATTTTTTATTTCTTTGTTTTACTATTGACTTTAAAAAGTTACTTGTTCAAACTAAACAAAACAGTGATAGATTATAGTTTCCTGATGTAGACTGCTTTAGAATTTTGCACTGATTAAGAAAATTATTTATTATTTTAACCTTTTTGCATTACTGTATAAAGTAATTCCATGGATGAAAAATGCTGAGGAAAAAATCCTAATTAATGCAGAAGAATAAATCATAATTAATGCTAAACTGTCAAAATTCTTGTTCTCATCACTAAAGCAACCTGAGCTAAAGGAACTGAAAGATAATGTTATCTATTTAAAGTGTTGAGAATTAGAATTATTAGTGTGTTTAAAATGTGTTCAAAATGGAAAAAAAAAAAGAAACGAGCGAATAATTTTTAATATCAAAGTATTTAAAAGTATAAATTACAGGCAATGACCAAAACTGACTGTTATTGACTTCAAGGCAATTCTTGTGAATTCAACAACACTGAATATTTCTTAATAGTTGAAGTCAAGCTGCTAGAACTAATGCTAACATGCAGAGATGATTTCCTCCTTTAGTGCAGCGATAGTCCTGGGATAATTCTGAGAGACCACTAACGTCAAATGAGCGCAAAGAAAAAGTGTCATGAAAAAAGCCATCTGAAATATAAAGAAAAGTAACTGAGGAGCAGGACAGTAGAGCTCCTCTGTAAGCACAGATTTTAATACAGGTAGTCCCCGACATCTGTATGAGGTCCGTTCCAGGAGCATGTTCTTATCAAAAAATCACAAATCAAGTGTGATTTGTTCTTAAGTCCAACAAAGTGAGTCTTGTATGCTTTTGACACGAATATACAATCCACTTGACTAAATCTGTCTCCTTTCCTCACACTGCCATCATGTGGCCAAAAACCATAACCACCCCTAAGGAAATAGGGGTTCTCTCACATGAAATCTCTGCACCTTTAAATTGTGAGGGGAATCCTGGACGCCGTTTGTCTCAGAGCTGTTTTCCACCGTATTGGACTGTAAACTCTGTTTGGTTGTGGATTTTCCAAATTTAGGATTGTTCATCAGTACAGCGTTACAGGGCAGCCATTTTTCATCATCGTGCTTCTGGACTGATTCACTGAAACCGACTAATTTCCCCCCACACAGACAATATACCACATTTTATACATTTACTTACACACTGAAAATATTGTATCTAATTGTAAATATTGGTATTTGGTGCATCGTAGTGTCTATTTTTTGTACAATACACCCGCCTCGTGCCCTAAGCCTCCTGGGACCCTGAATACAGGATAAAGCGGTATAGAAGATGAGCAAGTAAGAAATGTTCATAAGTCGAGGACTACCTGTATTCTCCAATTTGGATTAAACACAAGTTAAAAAACTAAAAATCAATGAGAACACAACAACAGATCTGTAAGTTTTTGGATTTATTTGTGTTTTAAGTTCTTAAATGTTTTTTTTTTTCTTCTCAAAAAAATCCTGAGGTATTCACAATATAATGGCATTGAATTCATTTGAAATAGTGACAAAATGAGAATAAAAGGGATATAAAGGGAGGGGGGGGGAATGGAGAGAAACACAAAAACATGTATAATGCTGTAACGGGGTTTTTGTTCCATAAACAGGGCTGTGTGAAATTTTAGACTTCTATCATTTACTACAGCACGTGTTAAGTTAAACCGAAATAAATCTCATCAGACGGATGATTATTGAACATTTCTAAAGCAGAAGAATAAAGCAGCCTAATTACAGCTGTTGGCACAAAAAAAAGAAAAGAAACCCTAACAGTTCTATCGGTGTAATGGTATAAATTTGGGATGATCACTGACGCGTCCTACTGTAGACAGCAGACTGAATCTGAGATGGAATTCAGATGGAAATTTTGATATTAAAATGATACATTCCATTAGTCTGAAAGCAACAGCAGCTTGGAACGGTGACATTTAACTCTATACAGCATGAAGGAACCTAATAATGACCAGAGAACACACAAGTACACACATGGGATAATTGTCTAGAGACAATAAAAAAATAAAAAAAATTTTTAATTACATGGTAAAAACCAGGTGACGAACGAGTCGCTCGGCTCCAAAAGAAAAGGACACACCTTTGACATGATGTTTCTGAAAGAAGTCGAGCTGTCCGTCATCATATGCTGTCCTTCTGTCAGACCATCATGATGTCTTTGTTCAGTTTGGTGCGAGACTAAACCCTGAAGATCTTCACCTTACGACGTAGCGACCGTGAGAAACGTTTTGGTTTCCTAGATGCATAAAATACTAAACCAATCCGTCCTGCACGTGCATGAAAAATGGTATGTGAAAAAAAGAACGGTGATGGTGATCTTTAACCGACAAACATAAATGACCATGACAAAAAAAAAATCAAGCAACAATAAAAGTAAAAACATCATATTGCAAATCGATTCAAACAAGGTAAAAGAACAAAGCAAAAGTGTGTCTTTTTCTAACAACAACAAAAAAAAACAATGCAAAAAAACAAATTGGTACAGAATATATAATTTTATATATATATAATATGTAAAAATCATAAATAAAGATAGTTTTATGCCCCTGTTCCCTCCCATCCCATCAATAAGTCAAATCAATGGCAGTTACATCTGAGATAACATGCAATTGATACACTTTACAGCATTGGACAATCTGATCCCTGGTCTAAGCCCCGCCCCGTAATGTCCATACACCCACCCAAACCCCGCCCCCTTTCCCACCCCGATACAATCCTTAAATATGTCAGCTCATTCACACACATGAATCAAACAGAAAACAAGAAACACTTCTCTTTCTATCTTTAATTCTCTCCTCTAGTTGAAGGCAAAGAAGTCCATAACAAAAGCAACAAAAGGAGGTTTCACCACAGTGTGTGTGTGTGTGTGTGTGTGTGTGTGTTTGTTTGTCTCCGTGTGTGTCTGTGTGTATATACAGGAGGTTTTGGGCTTGTACAAGCTGACTGACTGACTGCATAGTGAATATTTGGTTTACTTATAG
>JAQMYJ010000010.1:10071505-10116505 GCA_030014305.1 Clarias laeviceps | reverse complement strand
TGCATAAGCATTAAACTACACAGCTCAGCTGATTAGCATCGCAAAAATGCTACGGAATTTTTTCTCATATAGCATATTCAATAATTAAAAACATATACCTATTGTAGTTTTATTTCTTGTCATATTAGTGTTAAAAATAGTTTTTGGGAGATTCTGATGTCTAAGCGACAATGCCGTATTTTCGACATTACCAAATTTGCTTCCACAGAATTTTTTTATGGGGGGAAATCAAGCCAGTTGGATCAAAACTTACACTAAGTAAAAGACAGCAAGATTCTAAATTACGTACCTCACGCTAATTGGAAATAATCGGACATATGGTGGTCGGCTTTAAAAAAAAAAAAAGAAATTTCAGTCACAAATCTAGAAAAATTAAAAATTATACATATTAAGATGCCTGGACCGTCTGATACGATATTATCATGATACCCATGTGCTGAGTCAATTAGTATTGCGATTCTTCAAGTATTACCTTTTTATAAATATCTGCATTTGCAATACAATTTTTTTTTAAATTTCGTGACAATTTTAAAACTTTGAACTATGCTTTAAAAAAAACAAAGTTGAATGCAACTTCAAAGCTTAACCTAAAAATACAACTTAACTTTAAATAAAAGAGTATAAAAAGAAATGTAAAATTTAATTAGATGAAAAAGTTACATTTGTGCCAAGCAGCACTTATCTCTGGTATGTCATTCACAAATGACACAGGATTTGGGCTGCCTAAAGTTTAGAGAGCGCCACCTGTAGGATTACAGAGGCATGGAGCGATGTTGACCCTCTTTAAATGCAAACATATATAATTAAAAACATTATTTTAAAAAATATCGATTTTGTAGTCAGAGTGATGACTACAAAGGAATCGTGATACATCACTGAATCGATTTTTTTCCCCAATCTCTAAATAATCCAATTACTGACATGAAATCTATATGTCACCAGCAAGTTTCTTGAAATATACATAATGCGATTTAAAATAGAGCGCGCCATTTCCATGAGCACAGCAATGTGTTAATCTACACGCTTACCTGGACAATCCAGACTGGGGTGATAATCGGATTATGAGTATGCATGTAAACGCACTCTCTGAATGTATGTAGTCTGTAACTGCTCATGCTGGTTAAGTGTGTGGAAATGTGAACATGGCTGAGACTGTTTCACACATCTCTCTTATCCGTGTGTGAAATTTAGCAAGCCCGGTGGCTGCGCAAGCCGCACCGAAGTGTCAGGATCTCCGCGATGACTCAGCATTAATCTGCTTTAGGATGTCTTGTTCGATACGGAGGACACCTTCAGTCACAAGATCTACAGACAGAACGAGCAAGCGACTGACTGACACCACGTGATCATGCGGGACAAGCCGGCGAGGCTCGGGGATTGTACACGTGATGATCGTTTAACGTGCGTTTAGTGTAGGATATGCTGAGCAAAGATGGTGGAAAAGTGTGAAGCCCCGGGGCCAGGTATAGGGCAGTTTTTGAAACCATAAAGTCTCCTTTTCAACAGAAAAATTATAATAATAAATAAATAAAAAATAAAAAAATAGGGAAATTTCAAAAACGCTACATCCACCACAGGACGGAACAGACTGACACAAGCTAACACAAATCACACCTAAGTACATAGTTACAGCTAACTGCTGAAATTGAGCTCTTATATAAATATGACCACTCGCACCTTTAATACTTGTTCTACCAATAATTAGCTAGGAAACTGAAACACTGTGTTTGCATCATTGTGGAGTGACTGGAAATTTCTAGAGCTAGATATACATGTTAAAAAAACAACAAAAAAAAAAACCTCTTAATGCAATCTTACGTCTTCACGTTCAGTCTTGCATGTATATTTGGTTAACGTATAGACATTGCAATGTTTCACTTTTGGTTTTGGGAGAAAAACTAAGTAATAGTCCTTTGGGGAACCAAAAAAAAAAAGAAAAAGGGAAAAAAAAATATATATCAACAGCAGCATCTAAAGCAAAAGCAAGTAGCAGCAGTAATAATAAATAAATATATTCATAATTATAAAACAAAAATTTCAACAATAATGAATGATAATAAAAATAAGACACTAATCGTTCCTAGTAATAAAACATTAATAATAATAATAATAATAATAATAATAATTAAAAGAAAAACGGGTATAATGGTTTGATACTGTGGAAAGCTTTTCTGTGGAAACACTAACCTTAAAACCATCAAGGATACAAACTCAAAAAACCTTCAGTCCTCCGTCACGTGATCACACTTTCCTCTCCAATCTCTCCATTCCTAGACTACTTTCCCAACGTCCTTTACTTTCCTTTCATATGTCTACTCGTACTGATCCTTCTGTCGACGTACCGTGTCCCGTTTCTCCGTACCCCACTTTCTTTCTTCTCTCTCTCTTTTCGCTCGTGCACGGATTTGGCTTAGAAGAGCACTGGCTTCTCAGCTACGGCTTTGGTTCTGGGAAATGTGGCTGATCTGCAAGCTGTGGACTGCTGACATGGGATTATAAGGAAGGAAGGGGGAAGAAATAAAAATAAAAAAAAAGGAGAAAGGAAAAAAATAAAATAAAATAAAACGCTTTGGTTCCGTGAAAATAATCAGAACGTGAATGGAACGAGGTAATGGAATGGAAGCTAAGAAATGACGCTGATATGGAGATGCAGATGGACGGCGACAAAACCAAACATGTTCCATTGGCTGTCAGATTGGAATTCATCCGTAGTTCTCGTTCCGACTTGTCTCGATCTTCTTTCCTTACATTCTTTGCCTGAAAGTATCGTCATTTTACACTCCATTCTGAAGTGGTTCCTTTATCGGGAAAAGCACTATGGAGAGGTTCGTGACTCTTCTGAGGACCGGTTCTACCTTGACCTTGAATGATTTCCCTAACGTTGTCCAACGTTGTCTTGATGGCGTTGTGATGGAACGAACTCCTCAGATTGGGTCGCATTGCAAGGATCTGGATACTGCTCGCAAGATTCGGTAAAAACCAGGAGCGCTTCTAATAAAGCATCATCTTCAACAGCTGAACTAATTCGCCTTTCCGTATTTCTCCCGCTTGCATACCTATAACTCTCCTGAGGTGTGTATAATAAAAAATAAAAAAAAATGTAAAATGTATAATCTAGATTAAATGCTAAACTAATTTTTTTTTTTTTTATTATTTTGTCTTTACACCAAAATAACTTCGCATCAGCAAAGGTTTAAAGTCGATCACTTTGAAGCACTATTTTCTAACAAGTCCTTATTTTCCATCTGTGCGTTAGATCTGTTATTGGACGGATGAACGCGTTCTCTATTCTCCTTGAGTTATTAAACAGCCATGGACATCCAGGAAATGGAGGACTCGCACATATATTACATTTCTGATCTAATAAGACTACTCACGAATACACGAAACATATACACGCCTGCGCACTTGTTACACGCGCAACCACACACACACACACACACACACACACACACACACACACACACACACACACCTTGGCTCAGTGTTGTTCGACTACTCTGTTCAGTCCCTGAGTAAGGGGCTAATGGAGGATGTGGAGCTAATGACCGCGGTATAAAGGACACAGTATCATTTTGTACGAACACAAAACATGTATGTACACACACTATGCAGGGCGGCTACACACACCGCGCAGCCATATGGCTTACACTGATTCGAAAAAAAGTCAATACGTGATGATATTCACAGCTGTCGCTTTACACTGTACAGTGCTCTATAGCTTATATAACGGTAGTGAAGGTGTATGACACTAAACGTGTGAACGTGCACGACTAGCAACTCCTAAGGCTAACGTCTGTCCCAGAGTGGTGGATGAAAAGAAAGAAATAAACGAGAGAAAATAATAATAAAAAAAAAATTATAAATAGGTTTCAAATTTACAACACACTTGCCCGTGTCTGTCTGTCTGTCATCTTTACTTTCATCTGTCTCAAACCAGCCTCTGTCCCCACTCCCTTTTCCCACACACACACATATATATATCGCTCCGCGCTCTCGCCTCGTCCGTCCGTCCCTCTGTCTCTTCGTCCGTCCGCCTCCGCGTGTTGCGGCTACCTGCTGAACAGCGAGTGGAGCTGGTGTTGGCTGTAGCACTGGCTGCTGCGCGGAGACTCCGTGCGCTCCATCACCGTCTGAAACCAGCCTGCTACGTCCACCTCCAGCACCTCGTAGCGCCGGATGAAACTGTGTTCCTGTTGCGTGAAGGGAAACGGTGAGTGGAGGCAAAGTGTATACATGTACAGACACTATAATTATACACTGCAACCTCGGATTGCGAGTAACGCGGTCAAAAATCGATTTTTAATACATTTTGCCTTGGACCATGAGCAAGTCTTGATTTACGAGTACCGAGTATCACGTGTGTGCACACGTGGTCACAGACCCCTCCTACTTTCACCTTCACAGACACACACTCTTTCCGAGTATCACGTGTGTGCACACGTGGTCACAGACCCCTCCTACTTTCACCTTCACAGACACACACTCTTTGTCTCTGCTCTACACAGAAACACTGCTCTGTCGTGATTCTTTTCAAAGGTAAAGTGCAGGTTAATTTGTTTTATCTTTACTTTACAGTAGTGATTCCGTTAGTGTGTCGCTCAATCGAGTGTCATTAGAGAGATTTCTTGTTTATTTTTCCGATAAAACGGTTTCTGTTTTGTGCGCGTGTATGAAAAGAGTGGAGGAAGAGTAACTGTGTACTTTAGATTCACACACACACACACACACACACACACACACACACACACACACACACACACACACCACCTGCTCGCACGGAATGGAAACACTTATCTGTCTGGATTAAATAAATAAATTTATTGTTACCTTTTTTTTTTTAAAGGTAAATTGCAGGTTAATTTGTTTTATTTTTACTTTATATTTTGTGTTAATTATTTTTATGTATTTTTTTTTTTGGCCTGTGGAACGAATAATTTAAGTTTCCATTATTTTTTACGGGAAAATTTTATTTGATTTATGAGTGTTTTGGAATACGAGTCGCTTCCGGAATGAATTATGCTCGTAATCCAAGGTTCCACTGTATACCAGTTTTCAGAAAAAAAGATAACACACACACACAACATTCTCATACGATATTATTATTATTTTAAATTCTCATTAGCGAGATACTTACAAGCAGCTTGTGGTATTTTGGCCTTTTTCTGTGATCCTTTGTGAGGCTGCAAGGACAAAGAGGAACAAAAGCAGTAGACATTTAGTACGTTTGGCGTGTCGTGATCGTTCAGGTCGACAGTGTGTAGGTGCGTGTATGCAAGTGTACCAGTCTTTAACAAAGGACTGGAAGTCGAGCGAGAAGCCCATGCTGAGAGGCAGAAGAGGAGGATCCTCTTGGAGCACTTTGGTCAGCACCTCGAAGTCTGTTTTGCAGTTCTTATACGGGAATTGTCCTGTGGCCAGCTCCACCTACAAGACACATGTAATGATCAACAGTATTAGAAGAAGCTGTAGTGTATGAGGGACGTTCAGGTCAAACTGGGACTTTTAACACGGTTATGAGAGTTAAATATACCTTTATTTCTCTATATAATCCCCTGCTACACTAATGCATTTATCCTAGTGTTTCACTAGTGCTTGGATACCATAACGGTAGAAAGTTCTCTCAGTGTGCCAGAGTTTTGAGCAGACTTCCTGCTTCTTGTCTGAAACGCTGGCCTCCCAGGAGCTCCTTTAATGGCCCTAATATGTGGATATGCCTTGGAGGAAGTTCAAACCTGTACAGGGGATTTGACGATAGCCCCTTATTCACCAAAGTAAACCAGGTGCTAATTCATCTCTGGTTGTAGTGCTGGTTCAACAGCGAACCTCCTAGGAACTGGCTTTGTTTTTCCATGGGCTAGAGAGTCGCATCATTACGTCTCTGTAGACGTCTCTACTTTCCCTCGTCTCTGATAATCCCGCCCCAGCCCCTGGCGCAAGTGTTCGAACCGATTTTTCCCGGTGCTTTGGCCACCTGAAAACAAAGAACTGGTTCAAAATTAGGAAAAAAATATAGATATATTGGGCAATGGCTTTAAACTAGCTCCAAAAGCACGTTGGTGGAAAAGCGGTTAATTACTTTTCCTGGATGTAATGTGCACGTGGTGTTTGTGAATGATCGTGTCCACAGTTCGGCAGACAGATCCGTCTCCGCTTCCACATGTTGGCAACGGTGGATTTTCAAGTATCAGGAGTTCCACTTGTTGAGTGGTTATGGGAACAACAGGCTTCGAGAATTGTTCCAAAGAAATTTCACCACAAGTCCTGGGTTTGACTTGAACGCCCCTCGGAGATAAACCAAGAAACTGGTGCTTGCTTGTAGAAACTTCTACTAAAATAACTAAAACATGTCAGGGCCCAGATTTATTAATTGTGGTTAAAAAACGGAAAACAGACAAGAGGAGTGCGCCTGTATACAGCTAACCACTACACCACTGCAACTACGCCACCCCTGGTGAATTAATTAAGAAATATTTCTGAAACCTTACGAATCACTGACTTCCTCATCTTTGGCCTGTTGTGTGTAAGATGTTAATAATTTGATGAAGAGAAAGAACAACATACCAGAGAGATGCCAAGACTCCAAACGTCAGCTCTGATGTCATAGTCTGGCTTACTGGGGTCTGGAGGGTCTATTCTCTCAGGCTGAACAAATCAACACACACACACACACATCGGGAGATTACACTACATCCGTATCTCAGAGCTCGGCACTGCACAGAGCATCAGTCAGTCAGTCAGTGAAGAACATTCACACGTGTGGGCATGACAGCGAGGACGGTCATGAGAATCCGAGTTCACGCTGTCAGAAAGTGTCTCTTCACTCACCGCCATGTAAGCAGCACAGCCGGCGCTCCGGGTTTTGGCTTTGGAGTCGACGAGGCGGCCGCTGATTCCAAAATCGCACAGCTTGATCTGGCCTTTGTCGTCCAGCAGGATGTTTGAGGGCTTCACGTCTCGGTGGATGACGCCATGCTTCTCCTTCAGATACAGCAGAGCCTTCACGATCTGCACAGTGAGGAGCAGAGAAGAGATTCTGAGCGTGTTCTTTAATTCCCGTGATAAGCTTTGCAAGTCGACATGACGTGTGTCTCTCTCTCTCTCTCTCTCTCTCTCACATCTGTGATTTTAGCTGCTTAATTTAATTTCTCAAACAGCTTAAAACAGATTTTTGGATTAGATTTCAGATTCATTGCTTATGAGTATGAGGAACAAGGGGGGGATAAAGAAAAAAAAAGGCTCACCGCCACGGTCATCTTCCCCAGAATGCACTCTGGTATGGGCCCTTGGATGCGCTTTTTTAGCTTCTCTGCACACGTCCCCATCAGCTCCATGGCAATGAACACATCAGTCTGTCGGCACGGCAACGCAAAATTAAAAATCAACGTCCAACAGAATGCAAAAGGAAAGGCGAAAACATCATCTGGCCACTTTATTAAGAACAGCCAATATTCTACTGCCATTAATGAGCAGGTGTACCTAATAAAGTGGCCACCAAGTAGAGGTCTGTGTGTATGACTCACATTGGTGACTATAGCTCCATAGCACTGGATGATATACGGGCAGTCATGGCTTTTTAAGACCACATCCAGGTCCATGAGGATCCTCTTGTTCTCGTCCTTGTTGCCCGTCCGCCGCATTTGCTGTAGACAACAAAGACATAAGCGAACAGAACAGGGCATGTTAAAACAGGCAACTAAATCACACACACACTCCGCTGGGCTTGTTCACAAACACACACACGCACACAAACACTTCTGCTGCCACGCAGGGCTGTAAAGAGTAAACAGTAATTACTTACTGGCTTTAATAGCAGGCGTTTATACAGACAATTAAAGAGTCGTTAAGAAAGAGAACCCCGAGCGTTTATTTTGTGCACACATTTCTTAGAGACAAAACAAACACCATCAAACACTTTATTGTAACAACAGTATTTACCAACAGTATTTTCTATTGTTTGAAAAAAATCTTTCTAATATAATTTCTTAATTGATTTGAAAGGGGAGAATCCGTCGTTACAAAATCACCTTGACGGCGATGACATGGCCGGTTTTCTTAAAGCGCACTTTGAACACCTGTCCACAGGTACCGCTTCCGATCTCGCCCTCGTTGATCAGGTCCGTCACCTCCGCAGGATAACGCTGCAAGCAACACACAGGAACACAGGAAAATGTTCTGATTTCTTTGTATGAATTCAATATTTTGGCTTGATGGCTACATCTGGTGGAAATTTTGCGTCAATAGCCCACTTAGAAATCCCCTTACTGATAAAAATGCTGATGTGTCAAATACTTATTTTCCCTGCTGTATGTTGGCTCTTCTTGGGAATATCTTGCCCTAACAAGTTCACTCTGAACATCGTGTCATGGATGGTGCGTCTCACCTGTCCGTCAATCTTCAGGTAACCCGTCTGTTTCATAATCTCCTGTAGCTTCTGGTCTATTTCAGCACTGCGGATACAGAAACAGTGTTTAGATCACTTCATAGTGTGTGTGTGTGTATATGTGTAGTATTGACATACAGTATTTTTTTTGGTCAAAAAATTCAAAATGCTGTTTTAAAATGATTTCATTTATTAAGAGGAAAAAAAAAGCTGTCCAAACCTACTTAGCCCTATGGAAATAAAAATGATTGGCTTTATACCCCACCTTGCTAAATCATTTTTTTGGAAAGCCGAGGTAAATTTCACTTGCCACACCCATGCCTGATTACTGTCGAATCAGGAAATCACTTAAATATAACCTGTCTAACGAAATCATAAAACAGATGAGAAACAACATAATTGAAATGTATCCGTCTGGAAAGGATTATAAAGTCGAATGGGGGAAAAAAAAAAACTGTACGTTAGCACAACCATAGACGCAGGATACGTACTTCTCCAAGCTCTTCTGCAGGCCGTAGGGTGGAGTAGGCAACGTGAGCATGTGTCGAGGTCGGCTGGGGTACGAGTGGTGCTGCGGTGAGCTTTCTGAGGAAGAGGAGCGGCTCCCGCCGTCGTTGGCCAGCGGCAGCTGCAAAGCTGAAGACGGGGGAGACGGAGAAGAGGAGAAGAAACGCTATCAGAGGCAGAGTGGACAGTGCAATCTCGACTGACCTTCATCTGAAGACATGGTTTGTGGCGAAAGACTTAAAGAAATGTAACAAATTCAAAATAAAAGCTAGAATTATCTCCACAGCTTTACTCTTACCGCCAGGTAAACTGTATACCTTGTACACGTTACAGTTATATGTTAAACAACGCTTGAGATTATAGACGTGAAAAAGCTGACGTGTTTGTCTCTCCTGCGTTCGGCCCTGCAGCGTGAAGGCTTTCTGACTGCCGCGCTTCTGATTTCCTCCGGTGGAAATCATGCCTGTGGAGGGAAACTGGTTAGTGTTGGTTAGTCAGTGCAGTCAGGCACCTGAGCCACACGCAAACATCAAGACACCTGCGGTACACGCAAACACACTCGCACACACACGCTTGCAGCACTCAGCTTTGTAAACGGTCAGCCATTCCGAAAGTCAGACAGATTAAGAGAGGAGGAGGAGAAAAGACCAGGCTAGTTCGAACCCAGCGACAACCGACCGCTTCAGATGCTCTGTCAAGTGCTGGATTAGCTGTGCGTAACCCGCAGGTTTTTGCGACCGAGCCGTGCAGTTACAGCGACGTCATGCACTGTGTCTGTGTCCATCCATCAAAACGGGGTTAATCCATTCTCCAAGTCAAACACACCATCACACACACACTAAACCACACACACACACACACACACACACAGCCAGCCCTGCCACTGAAACTCGCTCCAGCAGAGGAAGAAAGGAATGGAGCAAGGGATGGAGAGATGGATGGATGGATGGATGGATGAGGGAAAAAAAATGAATGAGAACAGAGAATGCAGGAAAGGAGCAAATCAAACGGAAGCGATGCAGGCAGAAAGCAAAGTCTTTCCGACTTTCATATGCTTCCAGTTTATCCCTGTTTCGCTGCATGAAGTGCACTGAGTGATGAAATGAAACGCGATCACTGCTTTGGGAAAGTGAATGGAAGGAAAAAGGGAAAGAAAAAAAAAGGATATGGCTATGCTTACAGGCAAATCGGAAAAATCTAGTGTCTAAACATCTTGTTCAAATTGAACGTGTGGACATGTCTGAAAGAAACAGATAGTAGGAGGAGGAATGTGTGTCTTGCATTATTGTTTCAAATGATGAATCCACCTTGTCTAGCCGGAAAGGAATTCCATTCAGAATGGTGAAGTGGTGGAGTTTTTTTTTTTTTTTTGGTAAGCATAGCTAATCAGACAAAGATCAAAACAGGGAGAGAATGACTGAGGGAGAATGTGGTGCGATGTGGGAATATGATGAAGGTGGGGAGGAAGGAAGTGGGGAGAGAGAGAGAAAGAGGGAGAGAGAGAGGGAGAGAGAGAGAGAGAGAGAGAGAGAGATGCAGTGGCAGAGGGTGGTTTGGTGAATGGTACCTGCGCGCTGGGAAGGGGCTGGAGCAGGACTGAGCTGGATCACGATGACTAGATACAGGACAGAAAAACACACACACGCTTATTACTGAGGAGAAAAGAAAAAAAAGAAGAATCAGCTATTCTTCATCTTTCACACTCACACACACGCATACTGCAGAGATCTCGTCTAATGTTGAACATCTATACACAAAGACATCACACACCAATATCCAACCAGACACTGCATCTAATCCTTCTTTCAGAAGAAGAAGGGGGGGAAAAAAAAAAAAAAAAAAAAAACTCATTCAATTCTATTTAACAGGAGTGGCGTTCAAGTCAAACTGAGACTTTTGATAAAACTATATGTATTAAAAAAAAATCCTTTTATTTTTTTCTACATAATCCCCTGCGACACTAATCCCAGCGTTTCACTAGTGCTTGGATATCAACACAGTTTTCACAGTACACTGGAGCCATGACCGGGTTGCATGCTTCCTGTCTGAAACCCCGGCCTCCCAGGAACTCCTTTAGTGGAAATGGTGGAAATAGCTTGGACCGAGGTCACGGGGGATGTGGCAATAACTCCCAGCTGAGGTCCTGTAAGTTTTTGACAGGTTAACCATCGCTTTTCAAAAAAAAGGTGCTCCACTAGCAGAATGTTTACAGGAGCAACTGCATCGGGCTCAGATCCACCTTGGATCGCATAGCCTTCTTTAAAGCATTTGCACCATTCAGATTTTCTACTAAGCAGTCTCATCACTGTATTGTGCTTGAATTCTTCTGTAAACCTCAGTCGTTTTATGCTTTCATACACCATAAATGTTATCACAAGTCCCAGTTTGACTTTATATTATGACTTATACAGAGCGATCATAGGCCCATGAACCATTTACTAGTTTGGTGGACAATGTGACAATGCCTTACAACTAACACAATGTTACTAACACAAATCCATAACGATCTCTAGTCTGTCTCACGTAAACCCCAACTACGTGTCCTGGCCTGACATGATGTCCAAAGTGTGGAGACACAGTGTAGGTAAAGCTCCGTAAGTCAGTGTCTATTCACTAGTAACTTTCCTCCACATATCAGTAACAACACTTTATGGTCACATCTTTACCTTAAAGATCCCAACGTTACTTAGTCAACAAAGATCTTGTCTAAAATCAGGCAGCAAATGGTGTGTTAATATCTAGTCTTAGCCTTAGTTACTCTGCCTAAATCCGAATCAATGTGCGTGTTACACCCTGGGAATACACCAATGTGATACTGACTTTAAACGGTAACCAGCAATTCCAGTCCCATTCATGCATGTGCACTGAATGAAGGTGTGCAGCATGTAGACGGACATGAAACCTGTTCAGACCAGATAAACCTGTGAGAGGTTTATGATTAAATAAGTATAAATGGAGCTGGACACAACTATTAGGAATCTTTATATTTACAGATACACACACAAAGTCTCACTGTACCACAGTTTCTTGAACCAGTTCTATGGTGCACAATGATGTACATCTTTTCAGGGTATTTGTGCAGAATCCCATATTTGGCATCACCAAAATCATTTCCTCAACTCTGCTGAATCGTAGCGAAACACGATGCATACGGGTCATGGCACCATTTTCACAATCCCCCAATTGCACATCACTTTGATTGTCTGTTAGATGACCTCTTCTTACGAAAGTCAGCAATTCTTGACCACAATGGGTGACAAAATCTACTATACACAAGTGAGCGCAATTAGGGCACAAAAAAACTGGCACTGCATGCAGTGGCTGGGTGGTATGAAGTATGGCTCAAATCCGGATCCTTAGATCCTCACATCAACAGCCTAGAGCCTTAGCCACAACTCCTCTGCAGCTCCTCAAATGTATAATGAGATAACATGCAAGTCTCTCTGGATAAGGGCACCTGCCAAATTCCGTAAATGTACAGTAAGTGGGAACGCACTGACATACAAGCCCCTGCTCATACGTTTACTATTCAACAAAAAAAGTGATGCTAAAATTGGTGCAATCACTTGCTGCATAAACCAACTGATCAAACATGGTTGATGATGATGATGAAAATGAATAATGTGTTAGATATCAGTTTTCAATCCCACTACCAATGTAAATGCTGGCATTTTAGATGCTGACAAAAATCCCCCGCCAAAAAAAAATGAAACATGAATGAAAAACATTAGATGTAAAATTCTTTAAGCATTGTGTGTGATTATACACTTTTAGGTACAACTAGACAATTTTATGACCAGAATCCATATCCAGCCTAAAATCCTGATACGCATTAAACTACCAAGTGTAAACACAGTTTTCTTAAACCTGATGCACTGATTTCTGCGATTTTAACACAAATTCAGGAATGAAGTGTGTACATGAAGAAGGGTCTATCCAAACACACACACACAAACACACGAGGTGTGAAATCTGTAACTCAATCTGTTTGGAGCTGGAACAGGTTTGATTGCGAAATAGCGACCAGTGTGAACATGACACCTCCATAACAAACACCTGTGTGTGTGTTTAGTTTTTAAACCTTTCTGGAAAGAAATGAGAGTGTAATTCGGATCTTAGGAAAATAGATCCTACCTGTACCGTTAGCATGTTAGCCGAGGTTAAACGGCTAATTATGAGTTATGCTAACCAGCTACCTTGAAAGCAGTCAAATTAACAGAGCTGACGCTGGTAACACACAGGAAGTGTATTTATATTTGTAAATACGAATAAACATAACTAAACACAAATATACATAAAAAAACAATAAATAATAATTGAAAAATCTGAGTAGAATGTATAATCAGCTAAGCTATGTCATGTTGACTGATTAGAGAAAACAAGGGCCTGCTAGTTTAGCTTTACACACAAGCAGACAACAATTTTTTTATGTTTTCAGTATAAATGTTTTAATAAATACGCACACTTTATGTTTTTGTACATACACACTGAATAAACATTTATTTAATCGCCGTGAAGCCTTTAGATAGGAGCACAGAAACGAGCTCAGACCCTGAGCGGTCGGTGTTTTGTTTATGTAGCTAGCCTCTTAGCGTGTTAGCTCGCGCCCAGGCTCGCTCCCGTCTCTGCGATAAACTCTTAAGAAGAATGATCCGCGCGCACTTACTGGGCCTCGGGCGCGAGCGCTGCGGGCTCATGTCGATGTTGAGGTCGATCCGTCTGCGAGGTTCATTATTCTCCTGCTTTAGTTTCTCCTCGATTCGGGAGAGTCTCTGTTCCAGCGACGACATCTTGGAAAAATTCAGCACCATCGGAGCGTCTCCCCGCAGAAAATACACACACACTCTCTCTCTCTCTGACACTCACACACACCACTCAGCGATTGAAACGGGTAATGCAGCACCATTCTAGTGTAGTGTCCATCCCTCTAGGAACCTCATTCACTCACTCATATCATAAACCAATAACCTGCATGTCTTTGGACTGTGGGAGGAAACCAGAGTACCCAGAGGAAACCCACCAAGCACGGGGAGAACATTCAAACTTCATGCACACAGACGGGAACCACTAAGCCTGGTAACCCGCCACCCATCTAGGAACTTCTGTAGTCCAGCCTTCTGTAGGAACCATGGAGTCCTATGGTGACCATTGTATTTATTCCCATTTTTACAACCGTGGTAGGACCTCCGGTCAACATTCATATATGCATTCACATACTACGAACAATTTGGGAACGTCAATTAATCTAATCTTCATGTCTTCATGTCCCACCACGCATGGGTAGAACATTTAAACTCCATGCACACAGACTCCGAGGTGGGGATCGAACCCAGACCCTGGAGGTGCAAGGCGTCAGGGCTAAGTCATCGTGTCTGAAATCACATGAAAAGGTTCAACTGGCGATTTTCTTTCTGACCAATAAAACGTATGAGTTTGAAAATGAGTAAAACACGATTTATAAAAAACAACTGTTTACATTGTGATCTCAGGAAAATATTGTTTGGATTTTTGAAAAAAAAAAAAAAAAAAACTTTTTTCTCCTTATGGTTTGGAAAACATGTTTGTGCTTACATGGCCATCCATCCCCCCATGCTAGTGCATCTATTGTTTCCAGGCTGGAAACAGAAGGGAAGAAGTTATAAAGTTTCATAGCCACAGGAAGGAAAGACCTTCTGTGGTCTTCTGTGGTGCTTTTCGATGGTCTCAATCTATGGCTGAATGTGCTTCGGTAGGACACCAGTGAGGTATACAGAGGAGGAGATGTATTGTTCAGAATCCTGAGAGGTTTCTTCAGACACCTCCACCAGAAACATCAGCTCCACTTGTTACTAAGAAGAAAAAAAAAAGTTTTGCTAATTTTTACTGAACCACTGGTCCACTTAAATATTTTTCATCTTCACCTAAACAAGATGATCGACTTGATTGGATTTTGTCAAATCTTATCTAATGCACCTTATGTATTACTAACTATTATTAAGGTAGTATGTTACTACCTACAAGACTTAAAGGCACTGTATGATGGATGATTTTTTTCAATTCTTCATTTCTACAAACCACCTGGAAATCATTTAGGACAAAAAAAAAATAAACATTCACAATGTTAAAGTTCAAAATTTCAGGTAATTAAACAGTATTAGACAGTGCTAACCACTAAGCCACCATACTTACGCTATGGGCAATTTGGGACGCCAATTAGCCTAATCTGCATGTCTTTCGACTGTGGGAGGAAACCGGAGCACCCAGAGGAAACCCACCAAGCACGGGGAGAACATGCAAACTCCAGGCACACACAGACCTGAGGCAGGAACCTGGACCATACAAAGCTAAACACTAAAATCACTAAAACTCCACCTTAAAGAGTGTTGGCTTTTACAAGCATCATTGCTTTCTTTTAAGGGATAAACAAATTTCTTAGTACTGTATTTCTGGGATTCGAGTTGCAGGATAAATGTGTTTATCATAACATTACACCATATACTGTATAAGGACTGTTATTTACCACAATAAAAAATCCGCATTAAAACACACCTCAATAAAACCATTATAACTACACCTATGCATAGGTATGACAGCTGCTGCAATATCCTGCGGTCTTTTTCTTTCTATAGACATTAACATGACATTAACTGTGATGAAATACCAACATACATGTATATAGTCGGGTGTGTCTCGAATCACAAACTTGTTTTAATTTAAACTGTTGACAAGAGTGTATCTCAACTGACATTATAAGATGTTTTTCCAACTACAAGAGTGTTTATAATGCGATTATTATAATACCAGTGAGGTCCTCAAATCCTGGATTCTTAGAAAGTAGAGCATTGCTGCTTAAAGGAAAGACTATTCAAGGAGTGGCATTAAATAACTAAAATTCCAAATAGTTTTCTCCCACCTTCTGGAAGCATAATGCAAACGAGAACTGATGACACGAGAACTGGTGAAAAGTGTCTGAATGGTGCACTGTGAAGGACTGGCATCCCATCCTGTATGTATTCTGACCTCAGGCCATGAAAGTGTTTCTGAGAAGCAGTTACTAAAGGTGGGTGAGTAGAGAAAAGAACATTTCTAGAGTGTTTGTGTCTCTAAATATTTATGCAATATGATGCAAATGTCTTGAGTCACCTCTAATTTCTTTAAATTAAATAAATGTTTATGTAACAAGCTTAGCAGCAACCTCATTTCCCCTCTCGTCTGTTCCAACCACTCAGCCTTTAGCATCACCAGTATACTAATCACCGGCCTGATCATCTGTCATCATCTGCACCTGTTTCTCACTAGTTCATGCCTTATGTTAGATGGATTTTTTTATGCTTGAATGATGCATAGGTCACTTAGTGGCTTAACAGCCTGGAGAACTATTCCTTAATACTATAATAAAAATACAAGAAATTCCGACTCTTTATGTATGCGTGTATGTATGTACTGTATAGACAAACACAAAAGTTTTGTACAACACATTTTTATAAATAGAGATCATCTTAAACTTTGTGTAATAAGTGTACACTGGATAGACACCATCCATACTGACCTCCAGATCACTGGAAACAGATACAGAGTTTAGTCTGATTTTCTTTTCCGGATGTTGCGATGGCTGATACACAGACATTAATGTAGTCTGCAGGCAAAAGGTCTACTAAGAAGTTGTGCTACAAATTTATCACAGTGTATTTATATCTGTGTGGTATGCAAAAGTAACTCCATTTTGCATAGAAAAAAAAAAAACTTTACATTACACAAGCCAGTGATTCCAAAGATGGGAAATATAAAACGGCTTTAAATTGAACAATACATGATCAGGATTATTTAAAAAACTTGAATTTGCTACATATTTCCACCTAAAGCCAAGAAAAAGCACAAGAGCTAAAAAAAAAAAAATGCGTCCTTCATTAAGAGAAGAGAAAAAGGTAAGCTAAGATCTCACAGCAAATGTGGATCCAAGTAGAAATGTTTTGGAGGTACTGGACTAACTAACTTCGCATGTAACTCAGATAATTAAAATAATTTTTTTCATCATCATCATCATCATTATTTGCAAATTAAAAGTAGCGGTATCTCAGATTGTAATCAAAGTTTGTATGAGACAAATCATCTTGTATTATGGTTTACACTCATAGCTAAAACATCCATCTATAATATTGAGAACGTTAATAAAACCCTGGTCTAAGTTTGAACTTCAAATGCTCATGTTACCTTAAGCACATGATCATATTTTGCCATTCTTTTAAACTGTTTTTGGTCTTAAATCCGTCCGTTTTCAGATAGTCATTCATAGCTGGTGGTATAATAAACATGTGCACGATGTTCTATATCTGGAGTATTTGACACTTTATCTGTTTTTGTAACCACTATAAGCTTTTATGCTCATTTTAGCTTCTGTCATGTCATAAACTATTTTATATCACTGGGAATGTCAGGATCCTTCATTACATCCCTCCAACCATGTACAAGACCCTTCTGAGTTTCATTCCATTCAATTATCATGCTTAGAAGACATCTAGACGATTTTAAGACGATTTTTTTAGAAGATTTTAAAAGGACAGTGTATAAAGTTAAGGCTCTCCCGTGGTATCTGAAAATGCAAGAGTTTCAGTGGGTTTAAAAACATCAAGTCAGGCAAGAAAGAAAGCAAGAGGATCATCTGTTACTAAATGACATTGAGGTGAGAGTCAGAGATCGAGAGACGATAAAGAACGACTACATTTGATCTGGTTTCAAATGGGCAGTGGTAGCTCAGTGGTTAGGACTATTACTGGAAAGTTATGCGTTCATGTCCTGGGACTGTCCGGGAGAGCCGCTGTCGTGTCCCGTGACTTTGCTCAGGTCCGGTACTTGGTTTGGATTCGATCTCACTCATACGGCGCTCGGTACAGAAGCGTCTGGCAGATGTAGAAAGAGTCCTGTCACATTTCTTGTCTTTTGCCACTTTCATCCTCCATCACAGTGTAAAACTCCTTCTTAACACTCGAGCCGTCCTAAAGAATGGCCTTTCGACTTCGCTGAGTCACAGTGTAGTGGTTATGGCCGTCTCTCTTCATATTATCACAGTGGGAAAAAAAATATATATAAACAATCCTAGACGACGATCTGTCTGCGACCGTGACAGGAGCTCAGCAGAGGTCGGAGACGTAGTCAAAGTCACGGAAGCTCTCCTGGTCCTTGCGCGAGAGCACGCGGGGTTCTCGCGGCGGCGTGAGGGTGGGCGCCTCTGTCGTGAATTCTTCATCGAAGTTACTCACGTCTTCTCGGTCTCCAATAGTGGGAACGAACGGGGGAGGAAGTTTACGCTGGAGGAGCGCCTCCCAGTCCATATTCTACAAGAAAGAAATAGAGAAAGATGATATGAAAGCATTCTCATTTACAAACTCTGGTCTGTACGCAGAGCTGAGTTACAGTATGCACATCTAGTTAAGGTTTAATAGTGAAATTCTAAACAGCAGACCTCAAACATAACTACAAATTTAACTGGTATTAATTTATGCAAAAGCGGAAAAATAAAAACATAAAATAATCAGATATGCTGGAACAAGTGCTATTTTATAAGCTTTAATTAAAAGGGTGGCAGTTTGAGGGCAGTGGTGGCTCAGTCGGTTAAGGCCGTGGGTTACTGATCGAAAGGGCGGGGGTTCGAACCCCAGCATCGCCAAGTTGCCACTGTTGAGCCCTTGGTCAAGGCCCTTAACCCTATCTGCTCCAGGGGCGCTGTAAGCTGGCTGACCCTGCGCTCTGACCCCAGTTTCCTAATTGGGATATGTGAAAATTGAGCAATTTCCCTCTGGGATTAATAAAGTTCTAATTTATTTTATTTTATTTAAGTTTGGATATTGTTTAATTGTAAAGGCATAATCTGGCAACCTGGATGGACCTACACATGCATCCGTTATGTATAACGATTATCCTGTAAAATGTCGCAAGGAAACATGAGTCAGTTCCAGGGAACGTAGGGAACACTTAAGGCAGCGTATACCCTAATTAACAATCAACACCAATTAATCTACACCTACGCATGTCTTTGAAATGCTGATGGAAACCTACTAAACACAGGGAGAACATGCAAACCCCACACAGAGTGGAGAAAGGATTTAAACCCCCAACCCTGGAAATGCGAAGCAACCGTGCTAACCACTAATCCACCATGATCCCAGGTATAAACTCTAACAGGTCATTTGTGTGATCTACAGTACATAGCAGAGATACAAGCTGACTGAAGCAGGAGTGTAACTTGATTCTGAATATGAGGAACATTCTCCTAGGAAATACTGACATAACGTTTGGACTTTGGTCAATGTTTATCAAAAAGCCCAAAACTGGCAGCGTTAAAGAGAACATTGGAGTCGCAACGCTATTAAGTCGAAGTACTACTGATCTTGAAAATTTGTAGTAGACGGACCATAACAATAATATTGTCTCTTCACTTATAGACACATTCATGCACACTTACATATTTATATTTAATTTCTTGGATCATTGCACACAAGTCACTTTAATAAGACACTTTCATGCATATTTGCACACCCCCAGTCATTTTTCTGTATTCACACTAAAAATTTTTTTTTTTTCTACAGTATATTGCACAGAAAATTTTAATTTTATCCTAGCTAAATTTATTTTCTATTGTATTTCTTATTAATAAACTTTTATTTTTAAGGTCACAGGCGGTCGTATAAGCATTTCACTGCATATCGTACTGTGTATGACTGTGTATGTGAAAATATGTAAAATTTGAATTTGATATGTCCTATGTGTTTCCTGTATAAAGTATAATAAACACGGTGTCACCCATGTTTTACCTTATTATAGGGACTATATTTATTATTATTATTATTATTATTATTATTGAAATATCATTATTAAAATAATGTGCATTGGTAGCTCAGTGGTAGGTGTTTTTCACCTGTCATGCAGGAGTTCAAATCCCTCCAAGTGACCAAACCGTAGCCATTGGATTCAATGCTGAAGTAGGTCATTGAATTTCCTTTTCATTTTAAGACAACAAACATGATTGGCTTGCAACGAACAAAAATTAATCAGCCTTTTCTTCTTTCCATTCGATATGTAGAATAGACAATTTGCCATCTTATCTGTGAGACGTGAAATTAACTGAAAGATTTTTTTCCAAAATTTCTGAATACAGGGACGATATTGGAGGTGGGGGAAATAATTTGATTATGTATCTTTTATGATTCTTATGAATCCTTTGTGTGGCAAATTATGTCTTGATACGCTGACTCAAAAGATCTATATATTTTTTATTATTCTTTATTTATATTCTTTATTTTAAAGTTTGCATTTGAGGTGGTGATACGTTGCTGTTCCTCTATAATCCTACAGGTGGCGCACTCTAAACTATTCACACATTGTCAGGGGGCAGTTTCTTAGTTCATTTAGAACTGTAACAAAAAAATAAATAAAAAAAATTTATTAGTATATTTATAAAATCGTGATACTAATGAAATCGCGATACAAATTTAATCAGGACAGGAACAGGAACCACCTGATCAGAACGTGATAATATCTCATCTGGTGGTTCCTGTTCATTCCCAACCATAGACTGTCATGATATAGCTGTCAGTTAGTTTTTAAATACCTAAATAATTTTGAAAATAGTATAAACGTTGGTGAAAACCCTAAAAAGTGAGGTGTTTCTTTTTCCTTACCCTAAAGAAAGGCTGCTTCTTAACTTCTTCAGCATCCTTCTCTCCAGAGCCCAGCCTCCTCTCCGGATTCCTCCTCAGCAGCTGTCGATTGACACAAAACACACCGTCAGAATCCCCTTTAGTCTCACGTATCAGTAGCAATTTAGTACTAGATAACATTTCTTCACCATCTACAGTACATGCCTGCAGTTAACTCTTATAAATCAGCTTAAATCTTATAATCAGACTAAAACTCACCCTTCTCATTATTCCTATCGCTTCTGATGACAGGAATCGTGGGTAACGGACTTCATCGTTGACTATGCTGTCGAACACCTCCTCTTCGTCATCTCCTGGAAATGGAGACTAGAAAGAGAGAAAAAGAGAACATACACAAAAACAAAAAAAAAGGAAGTAAACATACATTTCCTCAAAACAAAATCAGTAAAGAATAGTATATTTTTTGGAACCGGCATTTACACAACATACGCAAGATAAAAGTTTCCATGTTTAAAAAAAATCTTTTATTATTAAAGAAGTACTCAATTGTTTTTAATTACATGATCACACCAGTAGTGCATCTGTGATTAGGAAAATAAGAATATTAACACGAGAAAAGAACAAAATAATGATCTGTTTCCTCGAAACCCACTTATAATAAAAGTGTAAGGGCTTTCATTAAAAGGAATTATTTTCATAATAACAATCAAGACAATGAATTGCACTACAACAACCAACATTTAGTATTCTTTAAAACCCGCTGGATCCCGCTGGCATAGAATCAAAAGACGATTGTAGTACCCTGGTGTCAATTTTATTTTTTTGTTTTTTACTTTTCTGTAGGGTTTAGATCTGGAGGTGAACCAGGCCATGACTCCAGAATCTCTATTGTCACAGCCAGTTTTTGCAATTTATCTTATCTAATAGACACAACTGTTTAGCCAGATAGGCTCAAACTAATTAGTGAAATCTACTGTATACTACTGCGATCTATACTACAGTATATGGCATATGTACCGCATGCTTATGTAGTCCTAATACTTTTGCGCACTACTGTACAAGAAACACATTTCCCCATTTTTCAAAAATGATTTAGTCAAGCCTATCTGTAAATTATACTTTAAAGGTTTTTATATCATTTAGACTTTTTACATAACAATTAAGGTTACTAATTAGAATTAGGGTTACTAATTAGAATTAGGGTTACTAATTCTAAATACATTTGCTATATAGCTACTATATTTAGATTCTGTGTATCTTTTTCATTCTAAGTTTCATTCTTAGAGTATAAAGTTTATAGAATAAAATTAAATCGTTGTTATAGAACTCAACATCTGTCCTTAGATATCTATTACAAGTGAGTTTTGAGTAAACAGGCTTTCTGTTCTGCACGGCGGGACGTGTCAAAACTGTTGTCTGTGGTTATCACACATACAGTACGCTACACATGTGATATATAGAGATTAGACTGAAAGACACTCAAGTACTTCTTTAACCCTTTAATGCTGCATGTCTTTCATGTGATGTGTTTGCCCCATAAATACGGCTGTTCTTTTAAATTGATAACTTCTTCCTTATCCCACAGGAAACGTTTCTACATACAGATGTGGTGGATAGAAACTAGGTTTATAAAATGCTATACTTACTCACTCACTCACTGTCTATACCGCTTTATCCTGTGTACACCCTGGATAGGGTGCCAATCCATCACAGAACACACACACATACACACTCTAAAAGCTGTAACAAGGAAGTAGAACAAGCTCACCTCTCCAACAAGCATCTCATAGATCAGGACTCCGAGTCCCCACCAGTCCACCGCTCGTGTGTAGGACGTATCTGTCAGAACCTCTGGAGCCAGAAACTCTGGAGTCCCACAGAACGTACTCGTCCTGTCCCCGAAGCCCATACCTTAAAAAGTAACACAAAAAGGCAAAGGTAATCTGAGAAAATAATCTCATATCATATAAGGGGAACTTTATTACGCATGTTTTTTTGCTTGGACAACACATCCCACCTTCTTTACACAGTCCGAAGTCAGCTATTTTCACATATCCATCTGTGTCGAGCAGCAGATTGTCCAATTTTAGGTCCCTGGATATTAAGAGAGTCAAAGTCAATATGCCATCTCACTGTTCTAACAAACGGAGAGAAAGAAGGCATACACAGGGGACGTGTCTCGTACCGGTAGACAATCTTGTTGTCGTGTAAAAACTGAAGGCCAAGCACCACACACGCAGCATAGAACCTGCAAACAGACACAAGTTATCATGATGCACCTTCAATCCTACCCACCACACACAGAAATAATGTTACACATCAGCAACGTACACAGCCCGCGGTTCGTTGAATACGTCGGCGTGGATGTGCATCATGAGGTCTCCGCCCGCTGTATACTCCATGACAAAACACACGTGCTCCGGTGTCTGGAAGCAAGCGAACAGGTTCACCAGGAACGGGTGCTGAGAGGTGTTTACTATCTCAAAGATCCGCTTCTCACACATCAGGCTGATAAAGTGAACGAGACGGAAGTAACAAGATCAGTAAAGGACAGTAATTTTAATTATGATACTGTTCATTACATCATTTCATTTTGTAATAAAGTAGATTTCAGTAACACTCTGACTGGACAATTCCACACTAGACCACTAGAGGTCATCGATGGCTGAATATTAACCAAGTCAGCATCACGACCACGCTATCTTGCCATTCTTTGGATATTATTGCTGAGCCCAATTTTAATTTTAATTGATTTCCTCTTGTTTTCATTATTTGCCAATTCCCGCCCACTCGCCAGCTTTCCACGGTCACTACTTGTTAGTCAGCTAACAACTAGAGCTAGTGAGTGTCTCCTCCAATATATGTGACCCAGATTTGAACTTACGAACTCTAAGAAATGTGGTTGGGGGGGGGAAAAAAATCATGAATGAAGATCACTTAAACACATGGTGAAATGGAATGGTAAAAAAAATCAGCAGCGAAAATTTAACTATGTTTAACAGTAAAAGCAAGAGCACTTCCATACACTCACAATGAGATGAGAACTCGCAGGATTGGGACTAAACTTTTTTTTTAATATATACCAATCTAGAAAAAAAAACTTTAATTTGCTAGAGAGCATAAAAATTGGACTTGAGATTGACCCTATCCCAGATCGATGTGTGTGTCAGGGTAAGAAGGAAAGCGCATGAAGCGGTGCACATCCTCCATAATGCATAGGGTTCACTGTACAAGCCTCTGGAGACAGTGTTATGATCTGGGGTTGCTTCAGTTGGTCAGGTCTAGATTGCAACGTTACGTGGCAATAAAATGAAGTCAGCTGACGATCTGAATGTACTGAATGACATTACAGGTTATCACATAAAGGGAGCACAGACATATTCCAGGACTTAAATTGTGAAAGAGTGGTTCAGCGAGTGTGAGGAATCAATTTCAGACATGAACCGGCCACTACATCAAAGCTAAAGGTGACTAAATGAGATCTTGGAGTGGGCGACTTTTTTTGGTCAGGCTCTACTTGATGCTTCAAATTATTCACATTATTGGTAATATTTCACACTTCTGCCCATCTATTGGCTCTTCCCAATTTCCTGTTTTTGCCTTTTCAACCTGGCTTTCTCATTTCTGATCATCTTTTCCCTATGATTTATTCATTTCAGTACTTGGAAGCAACCGATCCCCCATGTGTTGTGAGTTACAGCTTTCACAAGACTCTAAATGCATTCAGATGCAGACTTGCCTCTCCACTTCATCTCTGGCCACGATGTCTCCTTTCTTAAGTGCCTTGATAGCATACATCGAGCCTGATTTCTTATATTCTGCCAGCAATACCTGGAAAAGTCATTTACAGAAGTCATTTACTGTGGAAAAGTATATGTACAGGTTTAGAAAAGGGGGGGAAAAGAGAAAAAACATGCAGTTTACAGACAAAACAAGGGATAACACTCACCTTGCCAAAATGGCCTCTGCCCAGGACAGCGATCAACCTGAAATCCTGAAGCCCCAATGGAGTTTTCTTCTGTTTACTGCAGACACACACACACACACACAGACACTCATTCACATTGCGACACAAAACAATGCAGAACACAGCGACGATGTGTACATATTTCTGCGTGTGTGAGTGTGTATACCTGCTAAGTGAGTGTGTTCTGTTGGGTCGTTGAGGTGTAGAGGAGTCCTGAGGAGAGCATGGCTCAATAACATGTGGTCTCTCCTGAAACATAAGGAAACATCAAATGGATATTACAAACATCCTCATGAAGTAATGTTGTTCATCTCCGTTGTTTCTTACCGGAGTCTGTCCATCTGTCATGTCTCTCCTGAGTTCTACTTTCATGGGGGAATCCGAGTCCAGGCTCAGTTTCTCCACAGAGATCTCCCTATATTATACATGCACACATACAGGAAGTGAGACAACCACAGATAAACGGCCTACCCTGTACACGACTATGAAAGAAATATCACAGTGTCTTAGATTTAGAAACGTTTTGCGATATGAATATGACAAAAGAATAACAATGGAAAAAATCTTGAATGAAGTGTTTTTGCAGAAAGGCATTTCACATTTGCAAAAACAAGGACTGAAAGTGAAAGCTCGAATGCCAGAGGCTTGGCGTTTTATTAAAAAAAAAAATTTAAACGAGAATATTGAATATTAAAAAATAATAATATATATATATATATTTAAAAAAATAATAATTTGCTAGAAAAATGATGAATATCTGCATATCTGAATATTGCTGTAAAATAATGGGACAACTCAAAATATTAAGGCAAAATATTGATGCAATAGATTTTTTGGAATAGATTTTTTGAGTTTTCTCAACTTTAGTTTACTTAATTTAGTCAAGAATAAATTTTTTTAGGCAAATTTTCTCAGCAGCACTAAGCTTTGATTTCAGCTCACAGTCTCCAGAGGACAGTTTTAATGATGCATGTTAGAGTTAAAGGTCTTCTGTCTGACAAAAACAGGAAAAGTTTTAGTTGAACTATCAGATCAGTCTCGGCCCGAACTAGAAAAACTAAAAGTGGCTTCCTTATCTATCTTGAGGCTGGGGGTTTGAATCCTGGTAGAGCAGAGGCTGGCGAGGCTGGCGAGGCTGGCATGTTTGCCCTCTCATGTTGATCACAGCAATACTAACTAATCATTGGATGTGGGTGGATAGTGCTGGTAACTAAAAAGCTTGTCTAATATTCTCGTTCTGTTTGACCAAATAGTTTTTGACTAACAATGAAAAGTTAACCGATCATCATGTACAGGGTACTGTACACCCAGGAAGCCTGGATACTCCCTGGACAGGGTGCCAATCCATCGCAGGGCATAAATACTTATTTACACACTACAGGCAATTTGGGAACGATAATTCTGCATGTCTTTGGACTGTGTGAGGAAACCGGATTACTCGGGGGAAACCCACCAAGAATGAAGAGAACATGCAAACTCCATGCACACAGACGCTATGCAGGAATCGATCCCTCGACCCTGGATGTGCGAAGCCACTGTGATTTACAAACTCACAGCTAATTACAAGCTTCTAAAAATACTATTATTTTCTATTAATTACGACAAATCAAATTTCTCACAGAATAAACTAAAGCATTTTCACTTGGACTAAATTGTGATAAGAACTCGTTTCAGATTAGCATTAAAACTGTGCAGTGATGCAACACACAAAACACTTCCCTTATTTCTGTATGGAAACCTTTTGCATGAAAATGTTTTTCAGGTTATATACAGTATAATCATCCATAGTGTGTAAAATATGCTGTACAGTTCCAATATATTATGCGTCGGCGCTTTATATTGCATGAACGTATGATTAGTGCTTGCATTACCCTGACTGTATTGTGTGAGCTGCATGGGGACTGTAGGTTCCTGTGTTGTTAACGGTCGGAATGGCATTTCTTAAGAGCCGCACCCACGTGCCGATGTCAACGTTCATCTGGCGCGCGCGCAGGAAAGCTTTACCTGTCGACAAACACAAAGGAAATAGCAGACACTTAACACATCACGGAGCAGCAGATGTTTCTGAGAGCTCATCCATTCATTTCCTTCTATTTATCCGTCCAATCTCATTGAATCCCCCCTTTCACTGCCTGATGCTCTTTTTTTTTTCGGTGTATTTTTATACATGGTTATATAAAGTCTACATCCATAAATGACCCTAACGGAGTGTGAACCGGCGGGGGTGTTTGATCAGCCATTAGCAGTCGGTCTGAAAGCTCAAAGCAGATGAGGTGCAGATGTGGAAAATATGCAGCTACATGTTTATAGTCACACTGTGTCTTTCATATCAGCACGTCTGTGTGACGTGCGTTACTGAAGAACGAAACGCAGCTAAAGGCGTGTCTTAATTGAGAGACATTGCGTTGGATTCGGGGGTTAAAGGAAAGATGTTTTCTGTGGGATGTTTTCTGTGTTGTGGATTTACCCTGTTGCTTAGAGAATACTTTCTTCTGTCTCTTAAGGCGTGGAACCCTTTCGATAACCGGATTAAAGAACGTCACCTGGAAGACAAACACACACACACACACACACACACAATTTGAGGGGTGGAAGCAACCTTTTTTTAAAGGAACGTATAAGTAAAGCTATGTGTGCTTGTAAGTGTGTGTGTGTGTGTGTGTGTGTGAACCTCAGCCAGCAGCAAGCCTTGTGGTTCGAGCTCCAGCTTCACTGTGTGTTTCTGGTTATCCAGGAAATCCTCAAGCTTCAGGAATTTCAGTGCACACAGAGAGCGAAAGTCCCTCCAATACACCGCTATCTCCATTTCCCTAGACTATACACACACACATACACACACACACACACAGAGCACAAAGAAAACATGTTAACATTCTCCATACTGTGTGCTGGTGTAGGAAAATGATCAACAACTGGGTGGTGTGATTCGTTGTGAAGCAAAGCAACGTTGATTCATTTTCTACAAAAAAAAAAGACTTCCATTATAAGTCTTCAGTTCTTTTCACACTACATAGAAAGTTGCTTATTTTTTTCCCCATGTGTTTAATAATCATCCATAATCCTACTTCTATTGCAAGAAGCTGTGATGTCTTAATAAGGAATTTTATTATTATTTCTTTTAATACTCACCCTTTCCAGCTCTATAGGGAACGTCTGGTCCCAGGTCTGTTCTCCGACGGTCTTCCACGCTGTCTGACCCACCACAGTGTTATCCAGCTTCAGCACTGCACTCACCTCCGCTGTACACACACACACAGGCACAAAGGAGATATTAGTGAAATCTTTTCTATTCACTTCAAAGACTTTCAACCCAAGTAAAATGGTTCACCCGAAGTCCAAATGCCCGTCGATCGGCTAAGACGTGCCTGATGACCTTTTCTGGAAATACATGATCTTTATAAACATTCCTCCATCACCACTCCATATAAGTTCACTATCATACAAACTCTTACTTTCCATAAAAAACTACTCCATAAAACAAAAAAATGATTATGTATCAACAATCTGAAGTTCTAATTCACACCACTTCCAGCTTTTTCGTCTACTCTCGATAAGCTGAAGCCTCTTCATGGTGTCTCTTATCATCCAGTACAGACTGATAGGGCTGGAGTGTGCTGAAGATATACAGTATATGCATTTCAGCTATACAGATAATGTTTTATCCGTGTCTGTAAACTGTATCACTTCGCACCGCGTCCTAACCAAACAAGCAAGATCCTATCGAAGACATTTTTACAGTGTGTGGCTGTAATGTCACAGACCATCGTAGCCAAAGATGCAAATGTCAGACCACAAACAGGTCTTGGCTGACCGTCTACACTTGGAGTACAAATAAGAATTTTTGCCAATCCTAAATTATATCCCAATATGTGAGGATATACAGGTATGTAGAAACATTTGGTCCGAGGTCAGTTAAATAGGTAACCGATGGTAACAAGCTGCTGTGAAACAACAACAAAAAAAGTTATTAGATATTTATATCTGTTGAAACACTTCTTGGAATTTTTTTTGTTTGAATATTTTATATACTGTATCTACGAGGGGCATTAAAGTCAAAACCATCACTTTTGATTGTACAGTGTGTACAATCTCTATATAATCCCCTGCTACACTAATACACTTCGCCTCACTAGTGCTTGGATACAATTCAAAGGTAGAACGTTTTTTCATTATGCCGGAGCCATGATCAGACTGTCTGATTCACGTCTGAAACACTGGCCTTCCAGGAACTCCTTTAATGGCCCAAACATGTGGAAATGTCTTGGACTGTTGGGTCAAGACTGTATTGGGGTTGTGGCGGTAATCCCCAGCCGGGTTCCTGTAAAGTGTAAAAGTCATGTGGTGGGCAGTATAAAGTTGTGTATTGTCCTACAAAAAACAAATGACTTTGGTGATCAAACCAGGCCATTTTTCCTGAGTGTTCGAGAGAAAGACTGTATTGGACTCCGATCCGATCCGATCCTCGACCCTGATCGTCATTCACGGATGTATTGCCTTCTTTAAAACAGCTGCACCCATCCTGAGTGTGTTTATTTATTTATTTATTTATTTTGTTAATATTATTATTATTATTATTATTATATTTTTTCCTTATATGGGCAGATCTCGGGCTCTAATGTAAAAAGTTATAAACCAAAAATGTTTAATAAATAAAGAATCAAAAAAAAAAAAAAAACAGCTGCACCCTTCAAATGTTTCAAGCGTCTCATCACTTGTGATTGAAGTCTCCTGTAATAGATCTCTCAATAGATTTTACACTTCATTCTTGAAAGACTTCATCACCCCATGTATAATTTTAACGCCTGATCCTGGAAGGAAATACTGTAAATATTGAATTCTGTATTTATTTATGTAACATATTTTAATTATACAGTTCTAAATACTAAGCCTTAAATCTTTCCCACAGTAAATAAAAAGAAACATGATATGTTTTACAATGTCAGAAATCTTATACAGTATACGACTTTTATTCAGTAAACAGATGCTACAGTATGAGGATATTGTGCGGATACTGTAACACACACACACACAAACACAAACTCACAGGACAGCTCATCTGTTTTCAGCGTGTTCTTGCCACTGACGCTGCCACTGCGGCTGTACAGGCCTTTCCCGCTGCGCATGAAGGAGCGAGCCTCCACGGGGCTGTGGCACGGCAACACCACTGGGCTGCCACGGTTACGACCCGGAACCACATCCAACAAATCCTCACAGCCTAGTAACTTCACCTGCAGCATGCCTAACACACACACACACACACTATGGATTAACTGTAATAATTTGACAATAATACAACACAATATTATAATAGTTAAACATCTTAAAATACCGGTGAGAGGAGAGGGTTTGCACAGTGTGCTGTACTGGTTGTGCAGGTAGGGGGTGCTGTGACGCGAACTGAAGGTAGGTGAGGAGGCCAGGACGAGCTCCTCCTTGATCAGACAGGCTTTGGGATGATCTTCAGGCAGATCGGCCAAGCGTTGGTCTAAAGAGACCTTCAGCAGATCCAGCCTCTGTGAGGATTCGCTCAGACGACACTGCGCCTAAAGAGAGAGAGACAGATAAATAGATAGATCGAGAAATATCAGCTTGAGAGGATTTTATAACTTAATTATTTATCACTTTTATTATTTAATACATAGTTACTATTTAAATAATTTGCATTAAAGCTTCATTTATTTATAAAGTACTACGTATTGTGAATTAAAATTAAAATGAAATAAGAGACAAATAATGAAAGGGTGATGTCAGCATCTTATAAAATGAGACGGGGGAAAAATAAAAAATAAAAATAAAAAAAAGAGGTCAATAAATATATTTGCTGATTGCAAACAAATCCAAGTAAGAAACACATTGAGGTAATTAATTTAAATGTTAATGTATTCATCTAATGCTTTTAACAATGGACACCGGAGCAAAGCATCTTCATAGGAATAAAAATTCTGATTATAAATAAAAAATATAGTATAGCTTGACTCTCATACGGCTGTATCAATTTGAGCAAGCTGGAGGTAACAGTGACTGAGATGACATGAGGAAAGAAACCTTGAGTGGAACAAGACTCGAAAAGGAAGCCATCACCATTTTGGTGAAACACAATAGCGTGCCCATAAATAAACCCAATGTATGATTGTGCGCTATTGATCAATACAAGTACGACTATTTGACAGGAAATGCATTTCAGTGAACACAACGTTCACCTTCAAGGCATCGTCATGGTTTCTAAGTAAAACCGTCCTCATTTACATTTACAGCATTTGCCAGACACCCTTATCCAGAGCGACTTGAGACACTGCACTGTTGAGGGCCTTGCTCAACATGGTGGTGCTGGGGTTTGAACCTAGGACCTTCCGGTAGCTCAGTAGTCTGGATGGGTGGAGCCAACCAGAGTCCACTCATCGTCTATACCGCTTTATCCTGTATTCAGGGTCGAGCGGGGCCTGGAGCCTATCTCAGGAGACTTAGAGCACAAGACGGGGTACAACCTGGACAGGGTGTCAATCCAACACAGGGCACACATACATATACACACACTCACACTCTCATTCACACGGGCAATTTGGGAACGGCAATTATCCTAATCTGCAGGTCTTTGGACTGTGGGAGGAAACCGGAGAACCCAGAGGAAACCCACCAAGCACGGGGAGAACATGCACACAGAGACGGGAATAGAACCCGGACCCTGGAGGTGCAAGGCGACAGTGTACAGTGTACAGTGTACAGACCACTACACCACCATGTACATACACGAACATACTTTCAGCTATATGTGTGTACCTCTGACATGGCTTTTTTATCTTGCACTTTGTTGGCTCCCAGCAGCCTCAGAACATTTTTGGCTCCCTCTGCAACAGCGTGCTCCACCCGATAGTGATGCCTCAGCTCCTCGATCCTCAGCTCTATCCCACACGGGTCGGGCTTTCCTGTAAAACATTCAAAGTTTTCGGTCACTTTCCAACACCAAGGATATTTCTCATGTACTGTAATGCCTTTAGATCAAACCATTTCTCATATACACTTTTCCACAGGACACTTTCCTGAGACAATACTTAGTGACAATTCCTGAGGGAAAAACAGCAAAAACACAACTCATGTGTGAACGGAGAAGGAGGACGGGATGGTAAACCGTTCCAGCAGGCTGAATCAAAACGTTAGCACAGTGCGGCAACAACGGGAGGAAAAGCCAACGAGGTCAAGGGAAAATAACAAGATGAGAAATGTCTGGGAGCTGGAGTGACTCCGAGGTGAAGTAGCTGATAGAAATTCGCTTCAAGGACAAAATCCTTTGCTGTGGCAACGACAATCAAATAGTCAAAAAAATATGTCAAATTGCTGTGGTATAAGAGGAATAAAAGGGGAATTAGGAGACTTTGTGTGTGTGTGTGTGTGTGTGTGTTGTTGGTCGACAGAGCAAAGTGTGTTTGAACAAGCGGAAAAAATGCCTGTTATTCGAAAACTTTCCCTCATTGAAGTCTTAAAAATCAGAGAGAGTGTGTGGTAAGGTTCTGGTATCTAAACCCAGATACAGTATGTGGTGCAGGTGCTATGAATTGTGTGAGTTTGGAACATCTCTCTCACAGAGGGGATAAAACCAGGGGTTTGTGTGCGCGTGTGCGAGGGAGAAGGACTAAAAGAGGAAACTGAATGTGTGAGGAATACATAAGGGGGTGGACGGGGTGCTCATTGGATGAAAAGGGAGGCTTTTATGTCCTAATAAGGCATCGGTCTCTGGATACCTTGTACACGACTATGCAACCAGACATGGATATGTGTATGTGTGTGTTTGTGTGTGTAAGAGCATGTGTGCATGCTGAGTTAATAACACAGTGTTTGTGTAGACTACAGGCACAAGTGCAGTGTTTCCTCTGTGCTCTGGCAGGTGAGTGATGTAATCCAGTAGAGTGCAGTTAATAGCATTACACACACAAACAGCCTTTTAATACTTTCGATTGTCTGCCGGCTGAGCATCCAACTGCTGCATATATATTTTTAATGTAAGACATATTCACATTTCTATATTTAAATGCAAACAATGCGTAATATTCTGATTTAACTATCTGGACTCTTATGTCCCTTTTGATGTTAGAAAATGTATTATTGCAAGATTTTGATTAATTAGGATATAAAACACTTGGGTCATATTGCTTTAGAGAAATAATTAAGAATGGGATGTTGTGCAATATTTACAGTAATAATGCCGACACTGGAGACTCCTTCCATAAATGCACTCTTTGCTATATAGAAATGAATGCATTAATGTAAACTAGAGACTTGCTTTGCACAACGGAAAGTGGTCGCTGTAGAACATTTCTAACCAATCAGAATCAAGAACTAAACAGTTGAACAATATTTAATTATGAAATATTAAAATGAAATGAAATGATGTAGATTAGAAAGAAACTGGAACCAATTGTTACTGCAAAGTTGCTAAAGACATATATTTTTTAAATATATAACAACCTCAGCAGCGACCTCATTTCCCCTCTCATCTGTTCTAACCACTCAGCATTCAGCATCACCAGTACGTATACTAATCACCGGCCGGATCATCTGTCATCATCTGCTTTTTTTTTTTTAGATTTAAGTTTTTTTTTTTATGCAAATGATTCAGAGGTCACTGGGTGGCTTACCAAAAAAAATATTTCTCTGAAACTCTTCAGGTACGAGGACTGAGAGTCAAAAACTCCTTTAGGAGGCCTGGAGAACTATTCCTGAAGACTACATTAAAAATACAGGAAAGTCTGGATCTTTGGAAGCAAAAATTATAGAAAAAAAATGAGGGTGTGCTCAAAGACTTTTGCACAGTACTGTCCATTCGATTAAACATAAATGACAAGCGAGTGTTTAATATATACTGTAATAGTAGTGCTGAGGGCTGGTCAGATGCCATATAAAATTATAATCTCATTAAGTTTTAAGTAATACTTGTAATCTACTATTCTGAAAAAAAAAAAACCCTGTGGGATAAAAAAGAAACTGGTTTTAGGTTGTCACCAGCATAAATATTAACCTGTACCACCTACTGTTTTCCTCCTATATCAACAAACCCATTCTCCACCATAAGTACACACGATTTAGCTGCTTATTGATCTGTTTACATTTGGTTAACATGCAATCACACAATGTCATGCAGAGAGGTACATGTGAGGATCTCACGTACAGTAGGTACCCACAGAGAACACACACACACACACACACACACACACCTTGTATGTCCTCATTGTGCTCGTAGGCCTGCATTGCTTTGCGGATCTGCATGCGAATGATGTCGATCTTGGTTTTACTGTCCTGGAGCATCTGCTGAGCGGTCTGCAGCATCTTCTTATCCTGCGGCAAACACACACAGTCTTAAATAAGGAAAGGTCATCAAAGATCGGCTTTATTGTCACGAACAATTTCGCGATGCTACGTTTGTTGATCGAGCTGCTAATCAGACAGAGTTCCCACAGCTGGTACCTAAGCTTAAGTTCAATAAAGTCTTGCATTGCAACTCAAATGAAATGCCCAGAGATAGAAAGGCAACTCTCATCACCTTAATGAAGTGCTATACTTTTTAGTATTGTACTAGGAACACCTATACACATACTCTTTCATGCAAAAAGCTAATCGGACAATTGCGTGGCAGAAATTCAGTGCGGGAAATCATGATGTGAGTTGCATGTACATCTGGAAGCTTTTCAAAGCTTGTTTACGACAGTGCATTTTTTGCAAGATTTTGTCAAGGCATAACACCATGGATCCAAGGAATGTTACCAAAGAGGACAGCAGGAAAAAAATGGGGCCACTTTCAGTTTCGTTTTTAAAGTCATAAATTAGGGTTATGTGAGGTTTAATGTATATTTATTCTATATGTTCCTTCATTTACATGTCTTTTCTAAACATTTTTATTATTTTTATATGCAAAAAGTATGATTATAGTGTTGGAAATTTGTTATTTCGGTAATATTATTTGGGGGGTTGGAACGGATTATCCATTATATACAGTGTATTCACTTTAATCAATCATCGGAGAGCTTTGTAGTTTTACATAACAGGTTCGCTCTTTTTGCACGGCGGCACAGACACATGGACACGAAGCGAGTTTTACGGGAAAAGGGGGCATTTTATTTTTAAAAAATGGAGGGGGAGAAGTGTTAAAGGAGGGAGGGGGAAAAAGGGAGGATTTTTTTAACGCGGGGAAATTCCGATATCCATTAATATTAATTATCGGCAGGATCTGGTGGCCTCGTCCTTTTGCGCACCTGCAGATGGGAGGGACGCCTACGCAGGGAGCCTACGCAGGGAGCCTACGGAGTGAGCGAGGAGCGACAACAGGTTGAGGCGCACACAGTGACGGATGTTTTCGAAGTAACTTGAAAGTAACGTAATTAGTAATCTGATTACTTTTCACATGTAATAATCAGTAATGTAATCAAATTACAATTTGAAAGTTGTAATTAGTAATTTGTAGTAGCTTACCTTTTTTGAGTAACTTCCCCAACACTGATCATGACTAAAATCAAATGTATTTGTCTATACAGTACATATAATTGACACTTTTGTTGCATGCTTTACTGTATCCACCTCTACTTTAGAAGAACACAATTCTTATTTGGGGCTTTTTTGCACCTTGAACTGCAATGAAGTGCAGACAGACAGAGGCTGACTGTGTGCATGTAAGCGTATGTTACCTTGGTAGATCCGTTAGCGTAGATAGGGATCATGTTCTCAGCACCCTGCTTGACTTTGAGCTCTATGTTAAGCTGCCTCTCCAGTGCAGCAATGCGCTCCTGATGGGCAGATACCCGGCTCTCCATGCCGGGAGACCGAGGCACATCATCTGGAAGGCAGAGGTTAGAGTTACTTAACTATCTTAACTATCAGAACCTGCTGTCATGTAAGGTTTAAGAGGGAATAAATATCAGCTTAAATGAAACGTCTGCTCAGTTTTGAGTCAGTAATTGGCTCTCTGTGTGCATTTGTACGGAGTAAATGGTCAGGCACAATGGATGGGGATCCAGCTGTGAGCATAATCAAGACTCTTAAGTGACTATTGGGATGCATTCATTCAGCTTCAAAGGGACTAGATTTAGCCGGTTCCACCACAGAAAATCCCCACAGATGGTAGTAATGAATGACCACTGCTATCTATGTAGCATTAACATGCAAGAGCAAATGTTTTCTTTCTGTCATTACAATACAATTTTCTCTGCCTTAACTGGAACCACTTACCGCGAGCCTCATCCGTTCCCTTAACAACAATATGTGCATCCAGCTCCTGGAGCTGGGCTTGAAGCGAGTGGAGACGCCGGTTAGAGGAGCGCAGCTGGTTGTCCACCTGCTGAGCATTGCGCTTGTCAGTGGTGGCACGTCGCAGGTTCTCTGCTCCTTCCTTGATCTTCAGCTCCTTGCGGATCTCGCGGCGGATCTTCTCGCGCTCCTCGTCCAGCCGCTGTTGCACGCTTGAGTCTGAAAAGTCTGAGCCGTGGTCCAGACCCAGCTGTTCCAGCACAGACAACCCACCAGGATCACTCTGAAGACAAAAGTGAGAAAGGTTTAAAAAGAATCTAATCACTGATGATAAAAATAAACTGTCAGACGTGTAGACACTATAATGTAGCTAAACCTACAGTAAGTAAGATATGGACACGTACATCTATTCAATTGGCAAAAGTATGTGGACACCTGGCCTTCACACCTTTATGTATTCGCATGCATAGATATAAAGATTTTCTTTAACTGGAAAGCATGTTCCAGCATGACATGGCCCTGTGCACAAAAAAAGAGTCCAAGAAGACATGCTTTGCCGAGGTAAGAACTAAAGTGTCCAGCACAGAGCCACAGAGCTCTGACCTTAACCCGCTGAAAACCTTTAAGATAAACACTGACTGCACTTTACCCAACATCAGAACCTGACCTAACTAACACTCTTGAGCCTGAATGTGCAAAACACCACAGGCTTAAAAAACACTTATTTTTGATAAGACACTTTGGCTGCATTCGCATTACGTTCGTAGGCGGAGTACCCTGTTTTTCAAAAAAGCAGCAATGGAAAACTTTGCCAACAACAGCAACAACTACAGAATACCACAAAGCCCAGGGGGACATTTCATCATGAGTTCACGTCCTTGACTTCTGCCATCGTGCCACAGCAATAAAACAAAACGGAGGTCATTTTTACTTTTTTTTTTTGAAAACATGGATTAATTTGGAAAAAAAATTCTACAAGTCAACATATAATAATAATATATAAATATAATATATAATAATTGCATGAGGCGACACGGTGGCTAAGTGGTTACCACTGTCAACTTGCACCTCCAGGTTCTCCTTGTGTTTGGTGGGTTTATCTCCAGGTACTCCGGTTTCCTCCCATAGTCCAAAGACATGCAGATTAGGTTCATTGTTGTTCCAAAATTGCTCTTTGTGTGTGTATATGTGTGTGTGCCCTGCAATGGATTGGCACTCTGACCAGGGTGTACCCCGCGACCATGTCCACAGGATAAAGCGGTATAGACTATAAAGGAGTGTTTGAGTGATAAGTGGACGATCGTCATCCTTAACCTACTGCCTCAGAGAACATAAATAAAGCTACATTATCTAACTAGATTATCTAACCATCTAAGCAATAGGAACTGTACATGGCGAATCATAACATACGATGAAAAAAGACTAGCTGTGCCACTATGTTCTTCATCATGCTATAAATAATTCTTTAAAACAGGCGCAACTATTTTTTTGCATTTGTCAACGCGTTAGTCATTTGCTATAGAACGAAAGACATGACACACACACACTCTCTCTCTGTCTCTACGGGCAATTTAGAGTACCCAGAGGAAACCCACCAAGCACTGAGAGAACATGCAGACTGCATGCACACAGACCCGAGGCAAGAATCAAACCTGAAGGTGCAAGTGCTAACCACTAAGCCACCGTGTCCCACCTGCATTATATCAGTTTATATTAAATGTATTAATGTAATTATTTTGCTCAAAACACAATGCCAGCTAATCACTATTTGCTACCGTATGCAAAAAAGTTGCTACTAACAGATAAAAAAAAAAAAAAAACACTACATATTAGTCAGTCTTATCTTGATTTTATGATATTTTTTATGCCTGCATCACTTATTTTTCAAAAAAATTGAAGATCCATGGTAAAATTCATAAATCCTTAATCTTTAAAATCCTTAAATTCTTAAAAATAAAATTTTTCGGCAAATGCTTCACAAAGAATCAAGAAACTGACTTAGATTAAAATACTTCGAAAAAGGTTGTGAGAAAAAGTCTATAAACTTATTTCCCTGTGTTTAATCACTTCAAAGTCTTACGAAGCCAACACATGAACTTTTCTCATAAAGCGACGCTTTAAAAAGAAAAAGAAATACAGAAGTGGTTGTGTCTGAGGTTGTGCTTCAAGACCAAACGGCCATCAACACGTATAAATGAACGACCTGCAAAAAAAAAAAAAAAAAAAAGTGAAACGAACTGCTGCAGCACGGCAATAATAAATACAGCCGGATCAAAGACGTGAAACACGCAGTCAGCTGGAAAGACTCTACAAAGCATGCCATTCAAAAAGCAGTGCTTGTTTTCCAGGAACTGGCAGCGCTTAAATCCCTTTTGACAAAAAAGAAAAAGGAAAAAAAAAAGAAAAAAATGTACTTGTACTTGCTGTACTTCTTGTAAGCCAGGAAGTTGTGTTTAACAGCATTTCAAACTACCTCATTCCATCATACCAGCAACAGCATTAGTGCTTCAGTAACACCCGGAGTCAAGTCTGGTGATCCTACTCACTCTTGCCGCTCAAGACAAAATTCATGCAGAACTACAGCGACAGCACTCCACCTGTGTGTCCAGGTATTCCCAGCGATCCCAGTGGTCCCATTCCCCCGACCAGCACATGCTGTTTACTCCAGCTCTACTATCCGACCTCGAAATGAGACATGGAGCGAGACAGTGAGAAGCCGAGAGACAGAAAGGAAGGGAAAGCCATGGTTGGGGTCGCCCTGCCAAAGCAGGATATCCGGCTGAGCCTCAGTACGGTCACTTCCTGTTTCCTGTCAGCTTGTGCCTGACCAACCCCACTGCTTGGATTTCACTTTGTTGTTTTCCACAGAATGCTGTCTAAAGCAAACCTGTGATATATAATATATTATATATATATAATATCAGATTGCACGTTGCCTTCTGTGCATTCTGTATTTTAGTCTGCATTTTGTGCGGGTATGGTTTCCTCCACAATCACTGATCAAAAACGGCGCCGAGTGCAGAGAGAGCAAAAAAAAAAAAGAGCAACCCCGAACTAGATAGAGATAAAGAGAGAGCCATGACATCACTAGCTCAGATTACAGGATGTGAACAGAAGCTCAGCAGTGGCCCTTCCTGCACTACATCCAGTCCAGATTCCTTGAATGCAGCTCTAGTTAAACAAACATACTGTCAAGAACTGTTGAAAGCATTCTCAACCTAATCTCCAACCACATCTGTAGTGTATGTGAGATTACCATAGAGCGAAAAAGCTTGACCAGAAAAAGCACCGAAAGCTCAATCGCTCAAAACGTATGTATAATAAATGATTCTGGAGCGGTCGAAATTCTTCAATCAAGTTTATTGTTCAGCTGTAATCAGCATTTTTTTGTGTGTGGGAGGGGCTGTTTTGTAGCTTTAGTGCGCCTTTAAAACACACACCGGAGCCTGACTGCTAGTGCAAGAAAGTGATCTAGCTGTATTGACAGACAACATGATCTGTCTGTTTTTCTATTTAATACAGAGCCCGGAATGTTCCCTCTAAGCAAAACACCACCATTTCTCAAAGCATTCTGACTTACAGCTTCTACAGTAATTTAAGCTCTAAGCTTGTATCACGAGCCCTTTAAAAGGATTCACAAGCTTGATTCTATAATAACTAAATCCTAAGTTTCCAGCAATTTGTTCAGGTGGCGTAGTGGTCGCATGGTTAGCACTGTGGTCCCGCACCTCCAGGTTCCGGATTCGATTCCCGCCTCCGGATCTGTGTGCATGGAGTGTCTTTTCTCCCCGTGCTTGGTGGGTTTCCTCCCACAGTCCAAAGATATGCAAATTGGTGTTCCCAAATTTCCTGGAGTGTATTTGTGTGCACCCTGCGATGGACTGGCACCCTGTAAAGTCTCCTGGGATATGCTCCCCGTGATGCTGTATACAGGATAATGTGGTGTAGATGGTGAGTGAGTGAGTATTCTCTGACCTGGCTTTAGCTAACTTTCTTTGTCTAGTTTTCAATTAATAGTCAAATTCCTTTTTCTGCATGCATATGAAAACTCTTGCCAGATAAAATTTTGGCTGTAAATGACAGATTTCATCTCCATTTTTGCCGAATCTTTCTTATTTCTGCAGAAAGTCTGAGCAATACTATCCATTAGCATAGTTAGTGGTTGGTGTATAATGAGATAAAAATGTAAGTCGCTCTGGATAAGGCCGTCTGCCAAATGCCTTAATGTAATACACAACAACAAAAAAAGAAGAACAAAAACATTCCCCATTTTGATCCTTTTTCTCCCCTGTTGTGACCTCATAAAAGAAGGTTTGCTGGTCAGCTCTGCTGTAGCTCATTTACATAGACATAGAAACAGCTCGTTTGAATGAGAAGAAAAAAGGGATTTTTACGTTGGGGGGAGGGGGGATCTCTGAGACTTGTGTTAACTTGTTAAAGAGATGAGAAAATATGGGACCTTTAAACCAAATATGGGACCTTTAAACCAAAGTGACCATATCAGGACAAAGGAGTTAATAAAAAAATTAATGATTGACTTAATAAGTAATCAGTGGTGCATGATTTATCTCTGGTCGAGTTTATAGCATCATTCCCTAGTTACTTTAATCAAACACCAAATAATCCCCCCTAATAAAGGATTTTCCTGATTTAATTAATCCTAGCTTTTCAAAATAAGTACAATATTAATTAATGCTGTCAATCGGTAAAAAATTTTTTTATTTAGTTAATCATAGTCATAGCCTGTGATTAACCAAGATTTTGAAATACAAAATTTTACTTCTATTATAAACATGCAATGTTGGAATAAATAAATGCGTGACAAACTGCTTAGAGGAATCAGATTATGCAGTTTTATGATATTTCAAAGCGATTATGGGAAGCCATTAGGGTTAAACTTGGTCATATGATTAACCTGTGTAAAAAAAAAATATATATATATAGTAATGCGTTAAAATTTCTAGATTAACCACGTGTTAACACGTTAGATCTGACAGCCCTAATAATCATAATAATACAAATACTGTGCTTGTATATAGTTGCATTAAGTTTAACTAGAAATCGTTATTTTTTTGTTTCACAGGATCTTCGTCCTCACGTAGGCCGACACCACTAGTGTAGAGAATTTCAGAGTAGGGACTCGCAGCAGGAACAGATTCGAATCAGATTTTTAGCAAAAACATTTTACGCGCTCGACAGTAAAGCGTTGCCGCCTCACACCTTCTGAGCTCAGGTTGCTATGTGTGTGTGTGATGTTTCACACGCCCGCCCCTTGTCCGTGTGGGTTTCCACACTACACTATATTGCTCATTAAAGAAGTCCGTTTAAATGTGTGTGTATGTGTGTGTGTGTGTGTGTGTGTGTGTGTGTGAATGTGACCTTTCGAGTGTGAATTCCCACCTCACGCCTAATGTTTTCCCAAGATCCAGTATATCCAGCATGAGGAAATAGTGCTTACTAATTCAGGTTTGTCTGCTATTATAGTGCACGGTATGATTTCACTGAATGTAGTTTAACAGTTAAGATGATTATCTACGCTGCAAACGCGTGTGTGTGCATATATGTTTTTTTTGCTTCCTACAGTATGTTTCTGTTGACATCTGCAGATCTGAAGATCCTGGTAAGTACTGGGCAAGCGGGTTAGGATTACAGCACACACACACACACACACACACACACACACACACACACACACTAACACAAACACACAGACAAGACATTATGGTGTAAAGCCATTTAGGTTCCAGGCATCAAAAAATAATCCTATAGAACAGCAACATGTAATACCTGATTAGCTTACACACACACACACAGTCACACACCCACATGTGCACATGTACACACAAAACACAAAGGCATGGCAGTGACTAAGCCATAACTAAGCCACTAACAATGGTAGCCATAACATGTTCAAAAACACATGAGTCATTTACAGTAAGTGAGGATGAGAGAGAGAGAGAGAGCGAGAGAGAGGCAGCAGGGGAAGTAACTACTAAAGTGCACTTGTGGGTTGCGATGCTAAATTCCAGCTCAACTTATATGCCATTTAATCATAAGGTTGCCTTCAGTCCAACCTAATAATTAAGCTCAAATGCTTAAAATTTAGCTCAGCCTGGTTAAACTGGGGCTTGTGACTAAACAGATCCAGATTTAAAGGCTGGCTTGTGGTTTGCAGTGACGAAGCAAAAATATAAATTCGGTTGGTGAACATTCGCAGGTTTCATTGGCTCTGTTCGGCATCAGCTCTACTATTTAATTAAGTAAGTAAGTAAGTATGTATATGCATATAGTATGTTGAGGAAAGAATCCTAACTTTCTCATCTATCCAAAACCACAGCTAATTATCAATAGACAACAGTGTAAAGCACTGGTTTGAGAAGGTTTGTGTCTATAACTTCTTGTAGCTGTGTTACAATTTTGGACGAAAATGTTCGAATGGAATGTTTGAAGTGCACTAAAGTAGAAAAGAACCGATGGTAACTCGGGCCTATAACAGTTAAAGGTCCAGATAAAGCACCTTTTTTAAAAAAAAAAAAAAAAGGCTCTGACAGAGGAAATAAAAAACATGCGCTCGTGAAGGCGTCCATTTTTATTTTTTTCACTTTGTAAGTCGAATGTCATGAGATGGGAAATGAGCATGTATGAGGCACTGTACTTTTTTTTTCCTACACACACCACATCGATTGAACCTTTTTGGATTCTTAGTTAAACAGCATAACAGCAATCTATAGTGTGAAGATTGGTAAAGAGCGACACATAACATTAATCCAGTGTCTATTCATCTGTATATTCATCGGTGATATCATTTGCATTTGAACATTGTTAAGAAAATATTTTTTATCAGGAAAGGTGACAGAAAATCTATGTGAAAAAAGGGTTGAATAGGGAAGGGAATCACCAGGTACCACCGGTACGATATTATCACGGTACCTACAGTACGTGCCGATTCTGTTACTATAGCTACTTTATAAATGTCCCGATTCGATATTATTTTATTTTGTTAGAATTCTAAAAACAGGACACATGATGCTGTAAATGTGTTAATAGTTTGAAGCACACCACCTACAGGATCATAGAGGAACAGCAACGAAAAACACAAAAAGTGTATAAATTACTAAAATTGATTCTGGAGTCAGTGTGGCGAAACATGACTTGCCACTGAATCTAATTTTCCCCCCATCCCTATTGTTCACCCTAATTAATGTTCATCCACATAAAAAAAAAATAAAAATAAAAAAGTGAAGTAAAAACCAGCCACAAACTGCCACCTTTGCAAGATCAACACCATTTCCAACAGGAAAATTCCAGAACGCACTCTGTGTTTGACAGGAAAACATAGTTACAGGTGCACGAACAAAAGTAAATATAGAAGTAGTAATGAGTTTTGTTTGAAGAAGTTGGTATTGTTTAAACAAGATAATCATAAGAAAAGGTCATCTGACACGTCAGTCAAACTATCAAACTATAAAGTAGATGATACTTATGTTCAATGACACAATGTACTAAACTATCTAGCAAATCCTTCCAATTCTCTTCAAGAGCAGATGACTATCAAAAGGAGACAATAGAGCCACCTTGTGTAAATGTTAAATAATCCATGTTACCCACAGAGACATATATAAAGCATATAGTAAGAAATAAAACCTTGTGACTAGTTAGAATATAGAATATTGATTAATGAAAGAATTCATCAAATCCATTTCTATAGTATGATGATGTTGGAAAAAAAGCAGCTTTATGGATACAGATTAGATATGATGGGCACCACTTTTATTTCAAAACAGCTTGGGTGGAGGGGATGTTATAAATCTCCTGCAACTCCTACATAACATGTCTCTTTTACTGAGGCATCTATCTGTGTATCTCTCCTCAGGACTGAGCCACGTTTCAACAGTACAGTGCAAACACAAATCTCACACACCTCTATTTCAAACATATTCGAATTCGGCGCAAACAAGGACGTGCGGGAGAGAAAAAGACAAAGAATATGTCATAAAGAGAAGCTCGGCACTGCTCTACTTCCTGTCTGCAAAGGCATGTGTATGTGCACAAGAGAAAACATGGATATATTTTTTAAAACTAGCGTTCATACTAAACAAGCAATCTCATCCATAAAGAAAAAGTGTCCATAGCACACAAAGTCATAGCAGAAGACACTCCATGTAAACAAGGACTAAGGACCTCAACTGGAAAAACCTACAGGACCGACTTTAAAAAAAACCAACTGGATTTACATGGGACCATACAGAAATCCACAACGGGTGAAGCCTACCCCTTGAGTGGTGCCGCCCGGTTCTGGGTGGCTGACCATATCTTGTCTCTCCATTACGGCGTCTCCACCCATTTCTTCCGTGGCCATGATGGCGGTCGAGACAAAACCGCTTCTTGTAATATCTTTCCCTAGACACACTCCCAGACTCCCAGAGTTAAATCCAAAACACAGGGCTGGATTCTCTCGAGAGAAACAACTAGAACAAAAAACAAGCATAAACACTGAAAATGGGGTCAAACCACTGTCTTTGGGTGAAGAAAGATGCGAAAAATAAACAAGAAAGAAGAAGGAGGCCTGGGCCCCACCCCACGACTTCCTGAAGAGAAGGAACTCAAGATCATGCAGCATACACACAGTGCACACATGCAGAAGTCGTATGTGTCATATGACTGCTGTTATTGCATGAGCAGTTCAGATGCAACTGATTACTGAACCTCAGATGCAGGCAAAACTGTTCGAGTGGAAGTGACTGTGGTAATTCTTTTTTCACTTTAAAAACCAAGGTCTAATGACTTACACCCACAGAGCTTCTAGAAAATGTCCAGTGACATTTGTCTGAAGAGTTTTTCAGTCTTCGACGCTACTTCAGTTATTATATATCATTTATGCTTTTACACATTCATTAGTTAAATTAGATGACATGCAGCATCCTTTGTTCATTCGTGAATTTTATATCAACATAGAAATGAAAATGTATTCGAAAACGTTACAAAACTTTGAGGTCATATTATTAGAGCCTAAAGTTGCAGGCTCCTTCCAGAAAATTATAAAATAAACATCTCCTTACATAAAGTGTTACAATCAGTGTTGGGGCACGTTACTTTTTAAAGTAACTAATTACATTACAAAATAACTCTCATTAAAAAGTACATCAGTTACATTACAGCGTTACTTTCTGATAAAAGTAACTAGTTCGAGTACTTTTCCATTGTAGAAAATGAAAACTTCTTTGTGATTCCTCATGCATGTTGTTTTAGTCAAGACCTTTATAATTATTCTACCATCATCA
>JAQMYJ010000010.1:10051622-10071405 GCA_030014305.1 Clarias laeviceps | reverse complement strand
TTTTAGTCAAGACCTTTATAATTATTCTACCATCATCACTTAGCGAAGTTTGGCCCATAATCTGTTAACTACTAATAGCAAGAATAACAGAGGGGGCGGGTTATTGAGGGCGGGGACGGGACTTGTAGGACGACTTTTACACACACACACACACACACACACACACACACACACACACACACAAACACATTAACGGAATCACTACTGTTACTTTGTAACGTGTTACACCCAACACTGGTTACCATTATAACTACAGTTTGTTTTTTCTTTAAAATTACACATTTTATTAGTTAGTATTATTAGGTTTATTATTTTGCCTCTGATGAATCAGAATTGACAGCAAAACAACAGAATTCAGCACGGAATATAATGTATCCTAGGTCTTAGACCACATTACATACTGTAGATCCTCATAAACAAATTTTGATAAGGACCATTAGAACTAAATCCTCAAGGAAATGTTCTGTATTTTAACTGATTCCAGACAGTTTATAATCATGAGTCCTGAACTGATCCCAGGAAACAAAACATTAGCAAGGTGGAATCAATTGAACTGCAACTAGATCGATTCCATCTCACTCATTTAGTCATTAACTGACTGACCGACTCTGGTGCTGGATCCAGTTAGTACCAAATGTAGTAAACTGTCCAGAATGAAGCAATGTGCTCGTGTGGGATGATCTGATGATCAGTTGAGAAGTTACTATCTAGAGAAACAACATCTGGGACAGAGTCAGAGAGTGCATCTTTGCCTCATAAATGGAAATAAATCCACCAGAAGGTTATCACCAGGAGTGTTGTAAAATGTCTGAGGCATCAGGGTGTTGCACTTAAGCAGCAATAACATTTAAGACAGTGGGTGTAGATCTTCAATTTATTAGCTGGTTAGTGAGGCATGTAAATACGCTAGTGTACTTTTCAAGTTCAGTGCTTTGTTTGTCTCCCCCAAAAACCTGGTAGTTAAACTGGTAGTTAACATATTTAACCCCTAAATATAATGAGCTAAAGCTATAGGACATGAATCTGGTCTCAGACACTTGGATTGGTCACAAGATGTTTTCTGTATAATGATGACTTGTTTCTGACTTATTAGAATTTGTATTTGGCCATTTTCTTGTTCTTAGACATTGGTCTGGCTTAATACGGTCCCCGACTGAGAGTTTGTGGAAATACTGATTATTTGGCCAAATGCACAAAGTTTGACAAGAAATAAATCTGTATTCTAGGAAACACTGGAAACAGCCTAAACATTGGCCCAAAGTAAACTGTAGACTTGATCTTGACTTGGCTTTAGCATTTCTTGGTCTTGACTTAATCACAGCTAATCCTAGTCTTGGGTTAGACATGGTTTTAGTGATCCATTAACAATCAAGTTGTTAATCCTTTAGCCATAGAAGGGTTGCCACAGAGGAGCATCCGATCTGCACACAACTTTTTACAACACAGCTTTTTACACTAGATGCTCATCTTGCTGGCTTCCCACTGGCACTGCATCTAGTGGCCGGGGTTCCAGCATTGGTTGGGAACTGAACCCGGCATTCCACTTTTTCCAACCTGTACGCTGAGGCACCAATTCCCATACAAAGTTTTGTTCAATACAAACCTATAATGAGCTAGTAGGTGCATTAATACACAGTAAAATGCCCACCGATTATTGAACACTTTCAGTGTACATATGAGTTCAAAACAACAGCAAATCTTTTAGTTATAAAGCTAAAGATTTCTCTTCTTGCATCACACTTTGTACCTTCATTTATGTCTGGCTGCATTTGTATTATTATTTATTTTTAGGTGAACCGTTTAGTATTTTGTTCAAATTGATCACTTGACATGCCTTCCATATTTCTCATCACTCATTCACTTCTATACCGCTTATCCTGTACAGTGTCGCGGGGGCCTGGAGCCTATCCCAGGGGACTCGTGGGACAAGGCGGGACACACCCAGTCCATTACAGTGCACAAGCATGCACACACTGATACACTACGGGCAAAATGGAAATGACAATTAGCCTAATCTGTATGTTTTTGGACTGTGGGAAGAAAGAGAAGTACATGAGGGAATCACACCAAGCACAGGGAGAACATGCAAACTCCACACACAGACCTGAAGACGGGACTCAAACCCTTGAACCTAAAGGTGCGAGACCAAAGTGTTAACCACTATGCCACTATGCCAGCTCAGTGCTGACTATTAAAATAAATTTGTATATCATCCATAGAATCTAATTTATTTAACTACTAATGGGCAACTGGATTGTTTAATACGTAACTGGGAGATAGAACTGAGGCCTAATACTAATACAGTTTAGTTATAGATGAGATATGTTTGAACTGGTTCTGCGAAATAAATTTACTGATTAAGAAGACTCTATATGGTGAGAAAAGGGAACCAATGGCCGACTGAACCTACTGTACATCTACACCAGGAAATTATGAATAAAAAGAGGAATAATATACTGTACATGCAGTCATTTTTCTTGTTGTCAATGAGACTCAACGCCACTTTCAAGCAACATCTAGTCTCAACTAACAGCCATTGCAATTCCCTCATAATACACAAGGGGACACATTCATTGAGGATGTTCTCTTGGCCTGGTTGTTGTATCAGCACAACATTTATCACAACATTTTTATCACTTATAACCAGGTGAGCGAGAACTCAAGGCAAACAGAATTAGGCCAGCAGGAAAGTAGAACATGGGAGAGGAAAAAGTCAGAAAGCAGGATGTGGGAAAAAATGGAACTTTCAAGACTAAATCCATACACAGAATAAAACGTTCACATGGAGGAGAAAAAAACAGCCAAAGACAAAACAAGAACAAACTGTCAGTTGCTTGGCTCGGTGTGTGTTGCAGCTGGGCTTTCTGGGTGGGAGTCTATGGGTGTTTCAATGTTCATGCACCTCCTTCGTCCCCAAACTCTCCTAAATTGACCTGTACAAGCATTTACGCATGTACACACACACACACACACACACACACACACACACACACAAATCAGTCACATTAAACCAGTCTGCAGAAAACACCTCAAAATGCCTGGCTTTAATGAAGGTTTATTAGTACAGTGACGTGGCTGTCTATAAATATCCAGGGACACTATTGATGTGTGTGTGTGTGTGTGTGTGTGTGTGTAACCAGATGCAGACACGTTCACACTCAAACAAACCCATACAGAATGTCTTTCAGGAAAGTGAATCACTCATAGAATGTTTTTTTTCATGAGAAGCCAAGACTCAAGTCATGCTAAGAGTATAATAGTATTAAACGTGGCGTATAATAGAGTGAGAGATGCCGAGGCAAATATTTCGTATTTAGTATTCAGACTTCACGTGGGCTTAGTGGATGCTCATTCACAGCCTTGTGTTATGCAGTCGACTGCTTTGTATTCAATTCAGTCTTTCTTTTAACTCGGTCTCTTTCTCACAGATGGAGCTCTATTCAGTTACCGTGACTCGTGAGAATGCCAGCGATCCTGGAGTTCGTTTAGACCCCTAGGGGACAAACGGAAGAAGGAGGAAAGAGCGGCGGGAGAGCGAAAAAGAAAGGACACGTACATGAAAAAGAAAAATAATAGGATTTTCGGAGGAATGGAAAATTTCCCGCGTGGTAGCGCTATAACAGACAAATTTCCATGTTCAAATTTCCATATTTAAAAACATTCAAATGTCTAACAAAGATCTCTCTAATTCTCTCTAACTCTCCTAACAAAAGTTGTTTTTAACGATCTCTTGAATTCTTTTACTTTTTTGCTGAATGCTGGTTGACATGCTTTGAGCTTTGAATAAAGCAATATCATTATTTTTTACTTTTCCAAATTGAATGTAAGTAAAAAAAACAAAAAAACAAATAATGTCTCCTAAAAGTGACCTTACAAACTTCAAATTGAGTCCTTTTTTGCGGCTAAATCTCAAACATTAAACCTGGCGTACAGCGCACTTCCTAACACGTCAATCCTGATTCATCTGCCATCTTTGAGATCAGTTCTTTAAAAGCACATTTTTAAATTGAGGAAGAAGGAAGTGGCGAGGCATCCAGATCAAGGACGCCCAGATGCTTCCTACACAGAAGTTATGCCTCTTGATATGTAACACTGCTGTGCAGCAAGCTCTCTAAAAATCATGCTACCACAAACAGGGGCATCTGACGTAACATATGGATCCGTCATTAACTCCTCGTGTCCTCAGAAAGATGAGATAAGACATGAGGAAGGCGGACAAGCAAAGAAATGTACTGTTTAGACATGATATATAGTGAGTAAAAAAACTAAACTTGTATATAAGCTTCTATGACACACAGATGAGACCAGAGCCCATCCTTTTTCTTTTAAACTTGCTCACATTTCTAAGGAATTTATTGATTTAAGAGTTTCACAATCTCATCATTTTGGTTCCTACATATTTTCTCACACATTTCATACTCTGATTCGACAACGACCACTGTTAAAACCGCTATTCATATAAAACAGAACTGAATGAAAATTTTAATTTAATAGATTTTTTTTTTGCCGAAAATGAGCCACTAATAGAAGCTGCTTACTGAATATTTAAAACTATTATTATATAAAAATATTTAACAGTCGTGCTCTAGACTGACAGCGTCAACAGGGATTCCTCCACCACCTACTGTACTGTATAGTAGTAACCCTTGTTACTAATTTGCATGCCAAACTACCCTTTAAATATACACCAGACATGAAGGAAACTATTGACCTTGCTGTAACCTTGATCCTGTTTGGATCAATTCCAAAAATCTACCCATGAGCTCATAAGAAAAAGATGTGATAATCTCACAAAACTAGTATTTTGCAGTACAAATTCTGTATTTTACTATACAGAAGGTGCAATTGGTTTCGATTTTCTGCAAAAGCTGTGGGATATTTTCAAGGAATTAATTGATTTTAGACCATTTAGGAACTTAATGTAAGCTTACCCAAATAACTTAAAGTGTAAATGACAGTGAATCAAATGGACCGATAAATCATTGATTAAATTGCATAATGGATTTAATCACAGAGCTCTAAATGACTCCATATAAATCCCACAAACATTCAAACACTAATGTGCGGTTTTCTTGGATGACTGCTTCACTTCTGCAATGATTGTGTTGATGCATTTTTATGTCTTATGTAGTGAGCATGTACACTGATCAATCATAACATTATCACCACTACTAGGTGAGTTGAATAACACTGATTAATTATATACCAGTAAACTGTGTTAGTATGACTGTGGGGACCAAAGGCCAGCCTGTCTGGTTTGATCGCAAAGAAAAGTCTATGTAGCCCAAATTGCTGGAAGCAGTTAATACCTGCCACAATAGAAAGTTATCCGAACACAAAATCAGAGTATTAGATTTTGTCACGAACGTGGCTTATTAAGCAAAAAGTTCAAGGTTATTGATCCGGCCTCTAAATTCCCCAGATCCCAATGGGATATGTTGGACAAACAAGTCCGATCCATGGAGAACCCACGGCACAACCCACAGCACCCAAAGGATCTGACACTAACTGGTGCCATTTAACCAAGCACGCCTACTAAAGTGTTTTGGAGCGATGCCCTGAGGGGCAACACAGCTGTTTTTGCGGCAACAAAGGAACTTAAACCCTAGATAGTTTTAATGTTAACGGCTTGTCATGGCTGATCGGTGGATAAGGAAATATAAGATGAACGAAAATGTAAATCAAATCGAATTTCAGTGACAATGATAAATTTCAACTTCTGATAAAACTGTGACATTAACCTGTATGGAACTGAATTGTTCCACAACTTTTTTGGATGTTTTTGTGATTCGAACATATTATATAGTACAACTAAAGAATAATACTACAGGTCCATTAATACACGCAAACATCCGGAAAAAAATAAATAATTTAACTTCAAACAGGCTGGGTGACAAGAAAACGTCGTCATTGAAATTGACGTCTGAACTCCGAAAGAGAATAATGGAACTATGAAAACGAATGATTCCTTTAGATAAGCGGGAGGAAAAGAAAGAAAAGGGAAAAGCTTCTAGGAAAGGGAACTCCCACTGCCCACTGCTGCTGGCTTCATGTCCTTTTCTGACCATATCCTTCTTCTCCTCCAACACACAGAGCGAGAGAGAAAAAGAGAGAGAGAGAGAGAGAGAGAGAGAAACATCTGGAAAATTCTTTACATTTTTGTGTGATGACAGCAGATGCTGTACAGTAGGTGGACACACCTCAAACAGGAAAAGAGAAGACTGAGAAATACGTTACATGTTAAGAAATGCCTAGAGGCACACGACAACCCTGGAAAAAAAAAAAGACATGATTTTCATACCTGCAAATGAAAGCTCACTGGTCAGAATTTTCATATAACCACAGACGTATGGATGCACAAGCAGACATAAACAAACTGCACTGGCCAAGAGTACTGGACAGCAAACAAACACGTGCTTTGATCCCGAGCGAAAACACACACAGCATGAGACTTAAATATGCTGGCGAAAGGATCTGTTTGTGTGTGTGTGTGTGTGTGTGTGTGTGTGAAAGACAGACTACGAAAAGAGTTCATCAGAGAGTTCAGCAAGCAAAGAGCCAATTCTGCCACTTGTCTCCAGAGGCTCGGGAAGATGTGTGTCTCTGTGTGGATGTGTGTGTTTGTGTGTAATGCTTATGAGTAAAAAATGAATAGTGTCATTGTAGCATGGTCAAAGATAGAGAGAGGCGGAAAAGACTAGGACTTCACTAGCCTCCATTGTTCACATGCAAATGCACACACACACAGAGAAAGAGAGAGAGAGAGAGAGAGAGACACACACACATATACATGAATGAACACCAAACATATTGTAATTACTTAAAGCTTTCACTTTATGGTGTGAAATGGCTCACTAAGGATAACATCGACTAGCCGTTCTGTCCTGTATATATCCATTTTCAGACAGGAGACCACACCCACAATTGCATTAATACATTTCCCAAGATTTATAAAGTGTTCATTTTGTACCCCACACGGTTCACAAGATATAAGTATTTATACTGGCTGTGAGTCCGCTGAGTGAGTGTGTATGTGTGAGTGGAGAGACATGGGTTATCCTACAAGTCTCTCTGCAGTCTCTCTCACCGACAGTGTAACATGATCCCTCGCATTGACTTGAATAGGGAAGTCAGTCCGCGGCTCCTGAGCCGGATATCTCTGCAACTGTTGGGGCTAGAGCATTGTGTTTTACATAGTTTGAGACAGGAGATATGGTTACATGTTGTGATGCAAGTTTTGTGGAGTTTGTGTAAAATCGACCACATATCAGCAGTTTTGAATAGAGATTTTTGCTGACTCACTCTCGCTATACTGTAAAAACTATTGTGACAAGTTTTGAAATTATACACATGACTTTGGAGCTGCACGATTACTGGGCAAAAGTCGTAAATCACCCATCATTTCTTTATATTGTGCTTAAAAAGATTCAGACTTTCTTGTATTTCTTTGTATTAATCTTGTAGTCTTGCAGAATACGGTCATGTTTAAAAGTTAGTACTCCTTCTTTTAATCCTATGTGTTTTGTGTAAAACATAATAATCATCGTAACACATCTTAATGTTAGAACATCAGACGAATAACACAATGTATTTTCTTTTCATCGTGCCATTATCTATTTTACAAAAATAAAGCAAAAAAAAAACAAAACACGCCAATACTAAGTACCCCCATGCTTTAATCACTTATAGATCTACCTTTAGCAGCATTACCTTGAAGTAGTCCTTTCCTTTATGACTTTATCATTCTCTCACCTCATTGCAGAGGAATTTTGTCCCATCATTCTTTACGCTTTAGTTCATTGAGTGTTTTGGGAATTTGTATACGCAAACTCTATTAAGGCCCCGCCCAGCATTTCAATTGGGTTGAGGTCAGGACTATGACTAAGTCATTCCAAAATCTTAATTCTTCTATTTTCCAGCCATTCTGATGCAGATTGACTTGTGTGCCACTATCATTGTCCTGTTGCAAGACCTAATTTCGGCCAAGCTTTATCTGTCAGACAGACGGCCTCACATTTGGCCTCTGGTATTTGGAATAATCTGGTATACAAGTGAGCTCAAGGTAGGGGGTAGTGGTGGCTCAGGTGGCTAAGGCTCTAGGTTGTTGATTTGAAGGTTGAAGGATCCAAGTTTGAGCCCCACTGTCGGTGGGTTGCCACACTCCATATTACCCAGCCACTGCATGCAGTGCTGGTCCCAAGCCCAGTTAAAAAAAAAAATGGGACGGTAGTAAGGGCATCCTGTTTAAAAACTGTAGCAAGTTGTGCTTGATGGGAGCATCCGAAAGCAAGAGTTCATGGTTGGCGTATTGACTGCAAAACTATTGTCTATGTCACATAGAAGTAAAAGATGGGGTACTAACTGTTGAACATGACTCTAGTTCTCCAGGATTCCCGAAGGACTTTTTTGTCTCTCATTTTCAGTCCAGTTCCTGTACCTGACCAGTTTCAGAAGAATGATTTGTAGTGGTTAAGCCACACGGTGACCCATGAATTATTCAAGCACAAAAACATCAAACTTCATACATGAATCAGTTAGAAACAGGTGCAGATGATGACAGATGGTCAGGCTGGTGGTTAGTATACTGGTGATGCTGAATGCTGAGTGGTTGGAACAGATGAGAATGAGAATGAGGTTGCTGTTGAGGTTTAAAAAACTATTTTTAAATAGTATTTTTAGTGATTTTGCAGCCTATCACAGTAAAACTTTTGTTCCAATTTCTGTTATTTAATCTACATAATTTAATTAAATGTAATATAAAGAAATGAGGGGTGGCTCAAGAGTTTGGCACATTACTATAAGTCTCAGACTAAAGATGAGCGAGTTAAGGCTAAGGGGTTCAGCGTAGGTCCCAAACAAATCCTCATAGTTAAAAAACCACTTAAAAGGCCAAACTGAACATGTTTATATACGTTTTATGAGGGTGCTTGGAAACATTTGGAGAGATACGGCCATCTAGTCTAAATTGGAAAAATGGGAATTTTGGCAAAATTGTAGATCAGATTCATTAGAAATGTAATAATGAGCCATTCATAGGGGAGACAAGGGATTGCGTCACTTCGCCTGTACACCCCCCATTAAATATCAATGTTTTTAGCCTAAAAATTCCAATAATATTAAGAATAATAACACTAGAAGAACTTTCTGCCCCTACTAATGTGCAGTTACAGGATGCAATTTCCTTGCAATTTTCATGTTTTGGTGCACATGAAATAACCTGTGTTGCATTAACTTTTTTTTAATGCACAATGTGGAAAGTCTACCCCCACTTCAGCACTTTAAACTTCAAGTCAAATTATCGCGACAAGACCTCCGAGTGGCGCAGTGGTAAAGTGCTCGCCCTATCATCCAGATATAGTGAGTTTGAAAATCGGGGGGGTTTATCTTGACATGATATTTTAGATGCCAGTCAGTATTCTCTATAAATGCTCTTCTTACAGTACACTTATCATTTTTGGTCATGCACTTGGACATTAATTGCTTCATATCTCTAGTTATAATTCATTAACTCATCTTTTAAATTGATTATATCATTCTACAATTACAGGAAAGCTTACAGGAAAAAAGAAAAAACAGTGAGTAATATTTGTCTGGGAGTAAAACAAATGAAATATTTCCAAGGTTTCACATGTATTACTTATGCTAAACCAGAACTATTGTGTGTAGGTGGAAGTACTGAATCACGGTATTTCTCTGATATCCTGTACCTGTTCTAGCACTGCCCTACATTCTGTTTCCTGTTTATCTGGAAACTCCAGGTCCACATGGAGTCACAACGATTCCTCTTAATTCGTGCCATCTTGCTGATTATAGAGTCTGGTATGAAAAGGCGATACTATCAAACGTGACTGACACAAATTGGACTAATTGTGCTTTATCTTCAAATTCCAGACGTTACTGAATAAACTTCGACACTATTGTCAACGATGTCTCGAAATTATCCCGAACCACTGTCGCAATCCACATATAACATATTGCTCGTCATGGTTACAAAACAATTACCCTGGAAACTGGGCTGGAATGTCAGGATGAGTCATTTTCCCACACATAGGTCTCTCAGAAATAGTTGATTTTGTGCGATGGTTCTACCTCGAGCTGGCAGACTTCGAATCATTCAAGCTGCCCCGAATTTAACGAGGCACTTCTGGGCAGTAATTGTAATCGTTCAGTGTTCCGTCTTCATAATCATTAGATTGAGTCAATATTGATATTGTGTGTGTATGTGTATTTTGAGATAAGGCAACCTACAGTGGAAAGAAGTAAATGATATAAGCCTGATAATCTACCCAGTTTGTTAGTTTTGCTGTATTTGTAGATCTTGATTTATGGAATCAAAGCAGGTCTGAACAGATTCATACAGAAAGGAAAGGTTTGACAAGACAATATAGTTGCATCTAATTTACTCTTGCAAATCTTCAGGAAGTGCCTTTGTAAAAAATAAAAAATAAAAAAATGCAGTTATGCCTAGGGCTTTGCCTCCAGTGATAACGTAAAGCAAAGGCTGTTGTTGTATTCGACACAATCCTATAATTAGAGTTGTGTAACAGAAATAACAGACAAACTGACTTACAAAGCAGCGAGGGTGTGTTTAAACACAGGCTGTGAATGATGGAAGGGGAATGATTTACGTTGTATATCAATAGTCAAAACTAACGCAATTATTCAGTTATATAAATGTACTGACTGACTCTAACCAATGGTGGGCATTTGTGAGCTTGTATGAGAAAAAAATGCAGATGAAAAGGGCGCTTTGCTCTGAGTGTATGAAGCAGCATTTTAAAAGATGTTGCTGGTTTCACTCACGTCTCAGTAAAAGCACATGCTGACCACATGTTGGGGGGGAAAAACATTGAAATATTTTTTTAATACTTATAATTCAATTTCTATATTCAATTTGAAGCTATTCATACGGTAACCGATCATGCATTGATGACAGATGAGCGACAGTCCCATGCTCTATTGTGGGTTAATTCGTTTAGCATTACACTTGGTTCATATTACTGAAAATAGTACACCTGGTCCTTGTGAGGAAAACCATAACCAGTCTGCACCCTCATTCCAAGCCGGGAAACACTCAATTTAGCACTGAAGAGAGAGAGGAGGAAAAAAAGAGATTAGGGTAGGACCAGCCACCCGAGGGACAGTTCTTCCTAACCTAACTTATCAGAGCAGCAGAGATAAACTATTTAAACCAGACACTGTTTGAAGTGCTAATTAAAGAGGGGACGGATTGGCTTTCCCTTCAGGAAAATCACATCTGACATCATCAATCAAGCAACTATGCCATGGCAGCTGTTGTCAAGGTCACAAATCCTACACATCTGGCTCTTCCCATCACAGGTGACCACTCAGATATGAATGATGGCTTATACCGTATATAACAATTGTGAGTGTGTACAGAAAGAGAAGAGTGTTATTTGCAAAACTGCAACGGTAACTACTTTTGATATATATTTGTTATTGTTATACAGTAATATGGTTATTACAGCTTTCTAATCAAGTCCAAAACAATCCTCTGGTCACTTGATTTGAATAGGGTTTAATGACATCATTGAAACAAATACAGTACGTCTCAGGTCAATTTACTAATCTAAACCTTATCTAATGAACCAGACTTATCTCATTTCAGTACAACTAGGATAACTGTGTGTAATATTTAATTATTCAAATCTTTTTAAAACACTGGGTTCAGCGGGTGTTGCGTTCAGGAAATGAATTCTTAAAAAAGTATCTACGATGGCGTATATATTTTCTTAAAATGATTAGGATTTGGGCGGCACGGTGACTTAGTGGTTAGCACTGTCGCTTTGCAGCTGCAGGGTCTGGGCTCGATTCCTGCCTCGTGTTTGCATGTTCTCCCCGGTGCGTTTCCTCCTAAAGACATGCAGAATAGGCTACTAGCCATGCACAAATCACTTGTAGTGTGTAAATGAGTGGGCGAATGTGTGTATGTGTGTGCCCAATGATGGATTAGCACCCTGGCTAGTGCGTATGCCACCTCATACCCTAAGTCTCCTAGGATAGGTTCTAGGCCCCCCGCTACACTGTACACAGGATAAAGCGGGTTAGACAGCGTGTGGTGATTAGGATTTGAGTTAGATTATTAGAGTAAGATTACGATTACAACAACGTATTTACATAAAAATATGAATGTTTCATAATTTTTCATTTATTTTCATAACAGTTGCTCATGTGTACAATGACAATAATTGCACATGCTCACAGCACAGTTGAGTAGAAGATGTATCTCAAGGTGACCTGTTTTAAAAAAATAAAACAACAGGCAATAAAGGAAAATCTTAACATGATCAGCGTGATACGCGAAATCGAAACTTCAAAATTGTTTACATTTGATGGACCATATAACTACGCTGTGCTATAAATGCAATTAATAATCGGCTAAAACTATATACGTAACCGTAACAACCCCAACAATATGTTAATTGTGGTACCTGAAGTGATTACGTTTGAATAAAGTGAAGTGCTGATTTTATCCGGCTCAAAGGATCAGATGGAGAGAGGAAGAGAGAGTGAATAATCGTATCATTTCATCATCTAACTCGTCTCATCGTCTGTTTATGAGCTGCGCTATCTCTCTGATCGCTAACTGAGCCGAAGAGGAAACTCGGTTCTTCCTGCAGCGGCTCATTTACACATGAACTTATTTTACTGTGTTATTGCCGATCCATCAACAGCTGTGTGAGAGTATTTACAGTCATTCATACAATCTACCACCCAAAACACACCACACCCTTACAGAGCCTGGGGACTAGACTGAGACTAGGGCACTCGCAAACACATACACAGATACACACTTATTCCCATAGGCAAACATGCTATGAAAAATGTGCACTATTATGCTATTTACCCACTTTTTTCTCCTTCTTTCTCACACACACACAGGACTGCCCTTCCTCTCACACACCAACAAAGAACACATAAACCAATTTTCCTTCTCCTGCTCATCTCTCCCACACTGAAACCCCCCTAGATTTTCTTCTCTAACTGCGATGAACAATGGCTACATTTGCTTAATCCTCTACACGCTTCGTTTCATTTAAACAGTACACCACCCGTAAGCACTGTTTATGGCAAGAGGTCACATGTTTAACATTCACAAGGCTAACATTTATGTGCTTTGGCATTGATTCTACACTGCTCTGGAAAAATGATTCCTAATGTTTTGATTAGATGGCTATCTAAGCCGCTACTTCAAAATCTTCAAAAGCTGTTCAACTTAGGTTGAGATCTGGCAAACTGCTGAGTCTGAGAACCATAGCATATGATCGACATCATTTACATCCTTTTATTCTGTGGAGTTATCATGCGGGAAGGTGGCAGGTACAGTAGGAGGTGGTAATGTTCCTTCACAGAAAAAAGTTGATGAGTAAAAAGAATGCTGTATCGTTTTGCAGTGACCTTCCTTGCAATTTCATCCAGAAGGCCTGAGTAGTTCATGTTCGACTCAAAACAAAGGTAGTCACACCGTTTGTAACTTTTATATAAGAAAATATATTATGGCCCATGATTGGTTACTGGTGCTGTGTAGTAGGAAGGCCAAGTCATTGTGTTAAAGCCACTGGGTTTGTCATGCTTGAGGAAAGACTGGTGCTTCTGCTAAAGTGATGAAACTCTGACCAAAATGCAACCCTTTCACTGTGTTTGTTATAACCTAGAACTGATATGAAATTAACTGGAATGAAATATTATTAGCCAACACTGAGACGGCATGGTGGCATCATGGTTAGCACTGTCATCTTGCATCTCAAGGGTCTGGGTTCGGTTCCCACCGTGGGTCTGTTTGCATATTCCCTCATGGGTTTCCCCCGGGTACTCCAGTTTTCTCCCACAGTCCAAAGACATGCTATTAAACTAACAGGTGTTCCCAAATTGACTGTAGTGTGTGAGGTTGTGTGCTGTGCGCTGGACTGGCACCTGCTCAGGGTGTTCCTGGCCTCGTGCGCTAAGTCTCCTAGGTCCAGACCCCCTGCGATCCCGTATACAGGGTAAAGCAATATAGATGATGAGATGAAGATAACAAATCTCCACTTGATCGATGTTGGTTGTAATATCACAATTCATTCGTGACCACCACCACGTGCTCAAAATGTTATATATATTTTTTTATTTATAGAGTATATGTTTCAGTATGTTTATACAGTATGTTGCAGCACTGCATTCCGTGTGTAAAAAATGTATTATTTGCTAGGTTTGTTTAGAATTATAAAAATAAATAAATAAACTGAATGGGGATATTTATCAAATCGTGATACATATATAGTAGAATTGCATTGCAGATCGAATCAGCAAATAGGTTTCGTGATAATATTGCATCAGATGGACCCTTGTGATTCCCATCATCATTAGATATATATTTGTTCTGGTGAAGTTGGTTTCCATCAGAAGTCACATAATTAGACTAATGGAATCGATCTGTGTGCAATTAAACAAACTAATAGAAATCATCATTAAATTCCATTAAAAAAAACAAGGCTTAATGGATACTTTCCCAGAGTTTGGTACTGATAGCATTTTGGACCTTCTTTGGGTCGTTTTTTCTTAAAAAAAAAAATGCAAATTTGTATTTTAAAAAGGATATTGTAATATCTACTGTAGGATGTAAATTATTTTGCAACCCATATTGGTTTCCTTCCCCATATCTTAAAAACTAACGAATAATTTGCGTAGATTCCTGAAAAGTTTTGGGGAATACATGTGGTAAATATTTACTGTACAGATAGCATAAGTAGTGATAGGATCAGTCACTCAGCGTTAACTGACGCGCTAGAAAAGAATGCAGAGTTCTGATTGGTCAAAATTTCACTTTTGGCTGTCCTTTTCACATTAACCTTTTCCCATCATGAACAGTGAGAGTCTATAGAGAGAAAGGCCTCGATCCTAAACTGAGCATGGAAAACTTACAGCCCAGGGACTGATGTGTGTTTTGTGTGTGTGTGTGTGTGTGTGTGTGTATGACGAGGAAGGGAAGGCCAGGGAGAGTTAGGGGAATTTTACAGGGAAAGAAGGGGCTCCCATGGGAGAGGCTAAGCAGGTGGTGACACTGCTGAGCACAAAGAGGGAGAGAGAGAGAGAGAGAGGGAAGTTGAACAGAAGTCAGTGAAGCTGGATGGATCAGTTTACACCACCCAAACAGTTGTTGCTCTCACACACCTCAGCAAGGGAGAGATGCTGGATGGATCTGTGTTTCTAGACTATAAGTGCTGATCTGCCTCTATTAAATATTTATTAAGTAATAGATTTGTTAATGGAGCTCAATCGTCTGTGTGATCGGATTATGCGGGAATCAGCTGTTTAAACATGTCGTTTTTTCCCGAAACGCCCATATGACTTTCACTCAGAGTCAAAGTGTACTGACTGTTGTATCACATCAGGCCACCGTTATCGATTTATTATTATATCTGAAGGTATTACAATAGTGTACACTAGGGATTTTGGATTTCTTGAGAAGGCACAATTTAGCATTTGACCGCATGCAGTCTGTAAGAGCGATAGCTGTATGCATGAACCACAGTTGGTGGAACAAATGGCTTCATTTTGTTTAGAAAGTAAGAATGAGTTATAAATTTAATAATGTTTTTGTCTACCAATTTTTTTAAGCCTCATCCCAAATGGCTTCCTATTCACTTCCTTGGCGCACCCACTCCGTAGATGCGTTAGAGATTCAGACATGTCAGAAGTGACTCCGATAATTGTCTACTGAAAATCATTACGAGTACTAATCACATTTATCTAAAAACATATTTCAATATATTCAAACGGTGAAAATATTCACACTGTGAAAATATAGACGGAGAGAGAGAGCAAGACAGTTGGACGGATGAAGAGAAGAGGAATAAGTGATTGTGTGTGGGATGCAGAATGTCATTTATGGTCAGATCGATCCATGCGGCCTGGAAGTGTGTATGTGGCCTGAAGCGGCGCGCTAATGAAGACCAGGGATTTGTTAATGGGTCTGTTTTGCAAGCTGCTCGAACTTTAACACACAAGGGAGGAAACGAGTATGTTATTTGGCACGCCTCTATGCCAACCTGATTCTAAAACCTAGGTGAGAATCCTACTTTAAATTAAGCAAACAGGGATATGGGACAATATACTTCGCTCTGGTTATGCTGGGGTTGGGTATCGTTTTGGGTTTTTTACAACTACTGTACAATAATTTAACACCAATAACAGCAAAGTAGTTGGTATTCTTGGTATTGCTACAAACAAGCTTCAAATTTCAGCAATTCTTTTGAAGAAATATGACCACATTTGCCTTATCTGGCAAAATATGACACCTCTCCTGACTTTGCTGGGTTTGGTCCAAGTGGGGCCGGAGATGCACACACTGACAGCTGCGAGCTCAAGTCAACCGACCTAACTCTCTCACTCTTTATACTTTGATACTGTTTAAATGCCATAAGATGTTTTATCAGGTTCATTGTTTTGGAAAATCAGGCAGATCACGAGCACGTACACTGTACGCTAGGATTATGTCATGGAGAATCACGTCATATTAGATGATGCTATCATAATTTAAATTTTTTTTAAATGAGTAGGGTATTAGACCGACACCTGATGTGCAGCTACGAATGTGCAGGTGGGACTTGGCCTTGTGAGGTCATGGGAAAACTATTTGTCGCTTGAGGAAGGAGAAAAGCACCAAAGCCCCTCTTGCAATTAACACAGCTGTCAAATTACTTACACACAGGAGTACACCACGTGTCAGAAATACAGTTTGAGGTAAACTGGCAGCAAGTATATCTACTTACATCCATCCACCACATTATGGCTGCAAGTAATGACTCATTAAGGTGGTGTAGTGGTTATAGCACTGTCGTCTTGCACCTTCAGGGTCCGGGTTTGATTCCTGGCCAGGCTCGATTCCCGTCTGCATGGAGTTTGCATGTTCTCCCCGTGCTTGGTGGGTTTCCTCTGGGTACTCCGGTTTCCTCCCACAGTCCAAAGACATCCAGATTAGGTTAATTGCCCATAGTGTATGTGTGTATGCCCTGCAATGTGTTGGCACCCTGTCCAGTGTGTACCCTAAGCCTCCTGGGATAGGCTCTAGGCACCCCGTGGCCCTGAATACAGGATAAAGTGGTATAGACGATGAGTGAGTGAGTAATGACTAGTTTGAGTAATTTAATAATCGATTAATCTACTGATTATTGAAACGATTAATCAATTAATCCGATTACAGGTGCTCAATAGCTCTTATTTAGCCACCAGCTTATAAATTTAGCTTGAGGTTGTTTTGTGCATGTGGCAACTATCAATCAAGATAATAATTTAGATTTTGTTTCAAACTGAGAAAAAGCAAAGCAGATGCAATAAAATATATACTATGATAAACTATGAATTGAACCTTAAAGATGGTGGATGGCAATTATGTAAGTCTGTGGTGAAGGTAGACAAGAAAAGGATGTGTGTGTGTGTGTGTGTCACTGATTATCCACATTCTCTTCAGGTGTGAATCCTTTCCCATTAACCCCACTCTCACAAAGCGGCCACGCCCCCAGTCTTTCCCACTGATTCTAATATTTCTAGTCGGAAACTATTACTCACTTCGCTTCACTTCACGGTTCGCGCAGGAATCAACACGATGATGTCATGAACGAAGTGACAATTACATGTGTTGCCTACTTATTTGATCGATCTTAGTCTATAACGTCAATTAATCATTGCACCCCAATTCCACACACACACTCAGGACACTACCACTTGAATCTACAATGATGAAAGATTCAACAGCCAACTCCAGCTAACCCCAGAGCCGCAGCACCAGCTCTCTGTGTGTTTCTCTCTCTCATACACACAGTCCATGGCTCTTTGCATGGGGTCAGTGAATAGGCAGAGGGTGCGGCAGGACATTTGGGACATGACGAATCTGATCTAGTGCGGCACTTATACAAAGGGCTTCATTGTGCCCTACATTTAATCTCGTGCCCTACTGATCCCCTCTAAATCTGCATTGTCAGCCAAGCACCCTGCAGCTAGTGGGAGTCCACTATAACCCCCTTTCCAGCAGAAACACAACACCCAATTGACTTTTTACTAGGATTGGTGTGGCTTACTGCTCTGATACAAAACACAACATAGTACCAGGAATGGAAGTCAGTATCATTAGAGCAAAGTATACAGAAATCGTCTCGTGCTGCCTAGTGCGACAGTTCACAAGCAATTGCTAGATTTTCTAAAATTCAATTCTCTAATAAAACGAGACATCATATGTGACATAGGAAGTGTAAAAATGTTTATTATTCACAATGGTGTGGTAATAGCACTCTTTAATATTTATTAACCGTAATAGAGTGATATTACATTATATTTTAATCTCATTTTATGATACCTTAATGAATTGATTAAGAACGCAGATGAAACCAAAGTCAGAATCAGGCCACAATGGTGCTCTATAAAAAAAAAAGTTTCTTTTACTTCATTGCAGCATGCCTATAAATGTACTAGAAATTAATCTTGAAATTTACTGTTTAAACTAATTTTCTAAACAATAACAACTTTAATCTGTTATAAGATACAATGTTATGGTGTTTAGACTAAATAACCTGATAAACTGAACCAGATAAACGTACTCCCATTTAGAAACATACTGGTATTTAAAACAGACACAGTCTGGCAAACTGTTTAATTTCAAATATTTATTGGAACATATTTCAATACGGGAACTACAGTATGTTTGAAGGCTGCTGCGTGTCATGAGGACGGAATTAATGTGAATCTGGGGTTCTCAGTCACTACGTTTTCATTATGTCACTATAGATTTAATTATTTATCACCCGTACCTTATAGTGCAGGTCAGCCAGGATACAGCAGCCTTGGAGCAGACAGAGTCAAGCGCTCAACAGTGGCAACTTGGCAGTAACCCAGTAACCCATAGGCTTAACCAACTATGCCACCACTTCCCCTGTTGCGCCCCTATATCCTGGACTCGTTGTAAGACATGTTAGTCCAACTAAAATCTACTAAATACTAAATCAAACAGACTCGTACACCCAAATAATGCGCAGAGTCAAGCTGCTCCTGAATGTATACCTCAGCTGGAAAGTTCCTAAAACTGACTTTTTCGAACAAAATGTGCAACAGCAGAAGAAGCCGTTAACAATGCAGCGTTGTCGTCTGCCTTCGGATTACTCAATAACCGTTGGGAATAGCGTGCATCTCATTTGTAGGAAACGTAAAGCATGTACAAAATGCACAGTGCTGTAAAGTTGTCCTTGTTTTCACCACTCGACATGCTACCAGTTTGCCGCTAACTAACTTGTTTGTCAGCACAATACTAACAAGCTGAAAGGGCCCACCTATCATAGTAAAGTAAAACATACTCAGATACTTCGATCAATAAATCGATTCCCCTGCTGTGCATGTATAATGGGACAAGGACAGTAATCCCATTAAATAACCTAGTAGCAAGCACGACATAACCGTGCATGTAAATGTATTGAGTCTCTGCGAGATCTTTGTGCCTGAATGTTTGGAAGACCAATGTGAAAGAAAAAGGAGGTCAAATCCGATGTGGAATCTCAGTACCTGAGCAACGTGAAGAAAGAAAAGTGCTAAAAAGTATGAGAACTATGTATTTTGGCTTGTGTCCAGTGTAATGGGAGCTGAAGCATAGAGCATAAACAATACCCTTCTGCAGTACAATGGATCCTCACTGTATTTCTTCCTTTACTTTAGGGATGGAGCCAGTGGCGATTTCTTTAAGACTGCAAGGGAAGCTCAGCTTCCCCTATAATGTCACAAAATTAATGGTCAAATTATG
>JAQMYJ010000010.1:10035980-10048245 GCA_030014305.1 Clarias laeviceps | reverse complement strand
GTCTTAGTGCTCGTCTCTCACTGGTATAATCAACATCCGTGCACGCGTGTACTGTTTACTATAACACTGTGTGTGTGCGTAAAACATATTTCATTTTGTGTTTGTAAGCGTGTGTGTACAGCACGCGTGTACTGTTTATTATAACACACGTGTGTGCGCGCGTGTAAAGCAAAAGAAAGTCTCATTAGAAGGTTAAAAATCCATTTTCTTCTTCTCTGTATCAGCTTGTCGTTATGTGTGTGCGCGTAATTTGACACCGTGCCCCTTAAAAACATTCTTTCCGTTAATGCGTGTGTGTGTGTTAATGCACATCACACACACACACACAGCGCATGCGCGATTAACGGAAACACTTATCTGTCAGGATTTATTTTTACTATTTTAAGGTAAAGTGCAGGTTAAATTTTTTATTATTTTTTCCCCCCGATTTTGTCTCCATTTTAGTCGTGTCCAATTACCCAGTCACTAGGGGGCTCCCACATTAAGCTTCTACTACCGCTCAGTCGGGAGGGCCGCAGACGTCACCGACCGCATCTTTTCAAACTGCTCGCTCACACACCGTTGGGAGCGACGTAACACACTCGGAGAACAGCGCTATCCGCTCCTTCCGCTTGCGTGAGCTCACAAACGCCCTTGATTGGATGTAGAGCCGTCATTAATGTGGGAGCCCGAAGTACCTCTCATCCCTCCCCAGTGAGAGAGCTCGGCCAATCAGCTCTCTCTAGGCCTCCGACTGCGAGAGGTTACAGCATCAACCGGTGATCGAACTCGCGATCCCCGGATGATAGGGCGAGCACTTTACCACTCGCCACTCGGAGGCCCTAATTTGTTTTATTTTTACTTCATATATTGTATTAATTCTTTTTATGTATTTATTTTTTTGGGCTGTGGAATGAATAATTTGAGTTTCTATTATTTCTTATGGGAAATTTGCTTTGGTTACGTGTGTTTTGGAATACGATCCCGCTTCCGGAACGAATTATGCTCGTAATCAAAGGTTCCACTGTATATCTTGATTCTTTATCATTAAAGACCTAAGCCAACTTGACGTGAAGAGCACTCAAGTCCCATGAAATCAGCATCAGTTCAACACGCACATAAAAGTGCTAAACACACTGCCTAGGAAATCAGCCACCAGGCATTGCCTTGCCTTTGCTCAACCAGATCCTTGTTTTTTATTCTCTCTACCATTACTTATATAGCATTCACTCTGTTTCTGCTTAATCCCATTCCACCACTGATAGTCATAAATAAATCACAATAAATAAATTTACCTTGTTGCTGTAGGTCCAGGAAGAATGTCTTCACGGTACAAATTTACAAGTGACCAGGGACGAGTGGCAAAACATATTCAAGATACCACAAGTCCAGTCGCTTTGTCTCACAAATAGTGAATTCTAGCATTATGGCTGTGACATTCGAACTCATACTGATGAGACAATTTGCATATTTTGTCATGTGAACTTTCAGAGAGAATACACACAAATATTCAAATGTATGCTATTCATTTACATGTATAATACCTCAAGCAATTTGTTAAGGTTATGGAGGTGTTTTGAGCGCTCAGTTTTATAGACAATTTGTGGGTATGAAAACTTATCGGATAATCCAACAGATTTCCTAATGAGAAAAATTACATAGCTGCTTGTAGATAAGTGAAACTGCTCTGTCCCTTGTATAACTCTGATACATAGTTTCATTTTCTCAAAACTGTAATACATTAGATATTAGAGATGAGGAAAAAATTGATTCACGTGGGTATCGTGATTCTTTTGTGTGGCAATTCAACTGCAAAATCGATTTTTTAAATGATGATTATTTGCATTTTTTATGTATGTTTGCATTGGAGATGGTAATGTTGCCATTTCTCTATAATCATACATGTGGTGCTCTCTAAACTATTCACATGTTGTCAGGCAACACAGCATCCTGTGTGGTAAGAGTAAATTATTTGCCAAATTTGTTTAAAATTGTAACAAAATCTCAAAAAATATTATATTATGTTAAATTGGGATTAATATATATAAAATTGTGGTACTAATAGAATCGCTATAAATAGGTATTGTGATAATATTGTATTGGCTGGTCCCTGGTGATTCCCATCTCTATTAGATATGCATCATCCTGGAATATAAAGATCTTAAACCAAGTATGAACTGGTAAGTATTTGCATGATATTTTTTTTAAAAACAGTCCACCACACTCCTGAAATAGCACAGAACAAGGAAAAGATCACACCCAACAAAGCGTCCTGACAGAGAGGCGCAGGCAAAGATAGCAGACGTTATCTAACTTACACCACGTGTTCTTACCAGCATTTGAAATAAGACCAGTTTTTTTGTATATTTATAGGTTTGTCAACTCATTAAAAGGTTTCACAAATAAACTCTTACTTTATAAGGCTAACTTTCTAAACACATTCTCTACCAGATTACAACCGTTTCAAGTGTCACTTACGTTTTCACACGTGAATTATTGTAAAAAATAATTGAGGAAATCAGACAGTAAAATATCATTCACAGAGGTATATATATATTTTTTTTTACTTTAAAAGCTCAAACTGGAAAAATCAGCTAGTAAAGCTTAAATTCAGTTTAATTTTAATGTTATTTCTTATGTTTGACTTTATATCATTGTTATGCTTGCCAGTGGGTTGTCCTTGTCCTTGAATTCACTGCAGATTGAAGGTCATGATGTGGCTGGAGCAGCTATCAGAATTCTTTACCACTACTTTAGCTCCCTCTCATTCCTCCAAGTTTTGCCCCCAAAACACCAAAATGGTAATTGAGGGTTTTCACTGGACGTGATCTGATTCTGCTCATTGTTATAGATACATTACAACTTAGGCTTGTTGTATTATAAGCATTTAATTAAAACGTCAGTCATAGCGGAGTACTTACAAAGTACTGACAAAGGTAAGGGAACTACTTTTGGGGTGAAATATTCCATATCCACACAAATTTTACTTTCCCCCATGATTTCCTCCCAAATTTTAGACTTTTATTTTAGAATTTTAGACAAAGACTATCACATGCTTCCTCTCTGACACATAATGGCAGCCAAATGCATCAACTGCTGCTCATGCAACACTGAGAAATGGCATAACACTAGAATAGCATCACTATGAATGGTGTGAGACATCATGGCCATTTGGCTCTCTACTGTATACTCCTGGCCAATTACATCTACATCCAGAGCAACTTACATTTTATACATCAGAGCAATTGAGAGTTAAAGACCCAACAGTGATAACTTGGTGGTTGTTTGGTTTGAATCGGGGACTTTCCAAACCATATTCCAATGCCTTAACCCCTGAGCTATCCTTGTCTCTACATCTAGACCCTAAGATCTAAAGATCTGTTTTGCAAACGATGCAGGAAGAATAAAGGCACACTTCTTTGTCTGTTGATTTTTTTCATTGACTGTTTTTAACAAGCCATGTTATTAGTTTGCTAATCGAAGCAGAAGTAGTAGATAAAAACTAAAAATTCATGAAAGCTTGTGAAAACATTCCGATTTACAAAATCGTATATGATTGTACCAACTACAATCAGAGTTCCATGCTACCGAAGCTTAGCTGGTTCATGTGTACAAAACTTGTGGATAAAGTACAGAAAGTATTTTTTTTCCCGTTTTTTTTATCATACATTTATCTCTCCTACTACCGCATTTTACAAGCATTCAGTTCAGTCCACAGAAATGCATTCCTGGGTTTGCCTCGCAGTAAGAATGTAATTGTATGAAGGTATTTGGTTATTTTTTCAAATGAGTAAAAATGGGAAGTTACAGTGGACTGTCTGTGAACTGATACAAGGTTAACCTTACATAACGTAAGTTTAAATAGACACACAACAGACGTAGATCAGTCTGTTTCTCTTCACTGCTGAAGAACATCACACAGCAATAGACATGTGCACTTGGGAATATTCTGATTACTTTGTAATATGGAAGTTTTGTTTTGTTATGATGTTCATAATGGAAAGAAAAGATAGATTTTCATTACTTTTGACACCTATAAAACCTGATCACACTAAAGCAAAAGTAAACTGAAGATAATCCTATGGTTATATTATATTCTTGAGAATACACTATGAACTGGGCAGGATGGCGAATTAGTTCTTAGCACCGTCACCTCACACTTCATGGTTGGGGGTGGGGTAGGGTTGGGTGATTGGCATGTGCATAGTGCTTAGTGGGGTTCCTCTAATACTCAGACTTCCCCAGTCCAAAGACCTGCGCTGACTATAGTTGTCCAAACTGCCTGTAGTGCATGATGGATGTGTTTGGATATAAGTTGTAAGAGGTTGGGATCCTCAGCAACATATCTTCAGCTTAGAGCAATGGGTGCATGGATGTCATAGGTCAATGCACCTTATCACTGAATAACAATACTAGTTTAACATAGATAGATGGATGATGAGATATTATGATGAGAAAATATTGTATTGGGGATGGATTTACTTGACCCTGAAGACAATCCTGGACTTGGATGATGTAGACAGATGTTCTCTGATGACTTGTGACTGCTCAATTGTTCAGGACTGGAATTTCCTACAGTTTTGTACCTGAACCTCCAATAACGAAACTGGACTCATTCACTCGTTGTCTATACTGCTTTATCCTGTATACAGGGTTGTGAAACCTATCCAAGGAGACTTAGGGCACAGGGTGGGGTACACCCCGGACGGGGTGCCAATCCATCGCAAGGTACGCACACTCATTCACACACTACGTGCAATTTGGGAATGACAATTAGCCTAATGTCCATGTCTTCTAACTGTAAGAGGAAACCAGATTACCTGGAGGAAACCCACCAATCACAGGGAGAACATGCAAACTCCATGCACACAGATCTGAGGATGAGATCTAACCCGTAATCTGGAGGTGCAAGTTGACAATGCTAACCACTACGCCAACGTGTCGCCGAAACTGGTCTCCATATTTACTTAAACACGTGTCCTGTTATATTGAACTTCCAGCTGCCTTACATACAGGATGTCTGCAAAACAGTTCCTGCTATCTGATATCACCCAAATGAGGATGGGTTCCCTGTTGAGTCTGGATTCTCTCAAGGTTTCCATCTCAGGGAGTTCTTCCTGGCCACCGTCGTCCTCAGCTCGCTCATCTGGGACAATCTGATCATTTTGATTAGAACACTGAATTGAATAGTCTGTCTTTAAACTTTGAATGTAATATTTAATGTTTCATTTGATGGATTTCTTTGTCTTTGTCATTTCTGTATGGTTTGATGAGCAGCTTGGACACACTGACTCAACAGATTATTTGTCCAACAACTTGTTTCTCTTTAACTGCAGGTTGTATTTACGTACTCATGTGATAGCAAAAAAAGAAGAAGAATTCACTTACTTGAATTGAGTCATTGGCCATTTTGTGCTCGTTGAAAAACAGCTCAACAACCGAACACCGACTCAGCAGCAATAGTTTGCGTTTTGTTTTTTCCTCCTCCCAGATATTTACTGATGCCTAACAAAGAGCTCCTGGTGTCCCTTTGTGTATTAAAGTGACGCCGAAACCTCCAAAACGTTCAGACTGCCATATCAGGACACGTTTGGAGCAACATTAACATCAAAGGCTCCCTGATGTCCAAACGTCTCACGTGCGTTTCATCATCCGACATGTCTTAGAAGAAAGAACGAAACAAAGACTCGTTCCTAACCAAACAACAGTTGGTACGACTTAAAATCAGGAATAAAAAAAAACAAAAAGTTTTTTTTTTTAAATGATCTCATGCCTGTCGGAAAGCGAGCATAATATCAGCCCCAGGCGGCTCAGAGACACCGGTCACACATTCCCATAACGACATGCACACAAACAACAAGGAGAAAAGGGCTGGTTACAGGAAACTGATAAACGCACGACGCTGTAAAGTCGTACTGCTCAGCCAGCTCCAGAGAAAGGAGTTCAGCCCTCGTGTCTCTTTTTCCATTCAGTCGGTCATTTGTTTGTTTCTCGTCCCAGCGCGGAAATCCGTCCACCCGACACACGGCGCGAGCCAAAGCTGAGCTCACGCGCACTACAGCCAAAAAAAAAAAACGACATGCATGTAATAATAATGCAGAGCCGGATCTAATTGAACAAGTCTTCTCTTTCTGCTCGTTCTTGTTTCAGCCTTGGTTCAGTGATGATGATGATGATGGTGGTGGTGGTAGTAGTGGTGGTGGTGATGATGGCTCGAGCGGGAGGATCCGCCGTGTCCCCGCGTGATCACGTGACCACGCCGAGGGCCGAGACAATGCATCCCGACCTGGCTCACTTGAGAAATCAGGCATTACTGAATTATCAGCTATTGTCTTTAGACAAAAACATATTACTACACATTTCTAACAACAATCCCACCGTTTATTATGATGAATGTGTTTGGGCTGTGCCTTTTCATTGTTAAACTCTTTATAAGCATTTTATTGATGCAGGTTTCATTTGACCCTTAAAACAGCCGTCCTGCAAAGAAAAAAGGTGGAGTTTAAACCAACCAATTAACAAACAAAGTGCAGGTATTTGTTCCCCACTTAATTCCTGTTACCAAACAAATGAAGACATTATATATAATGTTATATATAACAGAAACACCTGAATTCAATAATTAACAGGCTTGGCCAAATACATTTATTCATAATTAACAGGCTTGGCCAAATACATTTATAAATACAATTATTCATATATGAATAAATGTATTTGTCCAAGCCTGTTAATTATTGAATTCAGGTGTTTCTGTCAGGTGAAGGGCAATCTTTTATTATTATTATTTTTATGTTATTGTTTTTTACCAACAAAAAAAGCAGAACCGGATCAATGAAGGTCAATCTTAATGCTTCAGCATAACAAGACATCCTGGAAAATGCTATGCTTCCAACTTTGTGCAACAGTTTGGGGAAGGCCTTTTTTCTATTCCAACATGACTGTGCTTCAGTGCACAAAGTAAGGACAATAAAGACATAGTATGATGACTTTGGTGTGGAAAGAACTTGACTGGCCCGCACAGAGCACTGTGACCTCAATGCTATTGAGCACCTTTGGATTGAATGGAAATGGAAATGGCCTTCTCATTATGCCTAATGTCATAAATGCTATACAGAATGAATGGGCACGAAATCCCACAGAAACACTCGAAAATCTTGAGAGCAGCCTTCCAAGAAGAGTATAAGCTGTTATAGCTGCAAAACTGGGACCAATTAAAGTATATTTATTTTGATGCAATGTCATTACTGGTTTGCCAAATACTTTTGTCCAAATAGTGTATATAACCTGGACAACTACACATATTATTGTGACTATGTGGGTTTATAGATAATAATAACAGTTGACTAGCTGATGTTAAATTTCCATTTTAAACAAACTGTGGAATAATCTGTATGTTTCCTTCTATAATTAATTAAACCAGTTAATTTCCCCCAACAAATCATTTGTCCTTCACATTGCTCTGACTCTCATTCAAATGTTTTGACTGTCACTGTTTTTTTTAGGTTCATCCTTTCATGAGGTTTTATCACAATGCACCCAAAATCTAAATTGTCTAAATCCAAAATAATAATAATAATAATAATAATAATAATAAATACCCACCACTGGCCCCAAAAGCGGTTTACCACAATGAAAGAATAAAGATCAGTAGCAAACCATATACTCGGGTGTATAAATAGTTACAAAAGAGTTTTCTGGGTCCGAATCCTATTTTCACCAAATTCCACGATGTCACTTGAATGCAGCATACAATTTAAAACCACGTAGATCACGTGATCACTAATCACTAAGTGTTTGTATATGTATGTTAGCAAACCGGCTAAAATATTAGCACTGTCAGTGAGCGAATGCCCTTCTGAAAGATATTAATAGGAATATAAAGCAAGAATCCGATAGTATAAATGAGAAATATAAATAAAATTTATTACACTTATTTACTCATACAAACTCGGGATTTAATTAAATTTAACTCGTACGGTGTTTTTCATTTCATACTACAGTGCGATGGCTCCCTCTGTCGATGAAGATGCGAACTGCATGGCCGCGCAATTTAAAAAGCTGTTCACACACACACACACACACACACATTTTAGATGCAATGAAAATATTAGGATTTTTAAATGCCACTTAATGTTTATTTGGATACCTAAATGCTTTTATTAGCTTCCTGTCATAGGATTTAGCATAGAACCTTTAACAGTTTTGAGCTCTAAATGTAGCCTTTGTTAAGTGTATGTTTTTTAATATTGCAATTTTAAAAAACATACAAGAAAACCAGAAAATAACTTATTTGCACGGTCTTTGCCCAGAAAGAGGGCTTCACTTGTGTTGTGCCAGCATTCCTGAAGACGTGCCAGCCATTTTGCAACTACTTAGAGTCTACCGCCCGCAACACAGCACCTGGCCGACCTCCACTGTTCTAGTTCATACGCAGGGTAGAATCACATCAGTTAGAAAGAATGCAGTTTAACAACTGATTATAAAATAAAGAACTGATAAATACAGTCAGCCCCTGAATTATTGACAGACATCCACATTTTAACTAAAGTAAAAACTATGCAAACCACATCACAATTAATAATTTTTTGTCAGCATAGCAGCAATGTATTTTTTCAGTCAATTATAAGAGTGGAGAAGACCGAGCAAGGATATTTAGACAATATTTATAGCTTTATTAAGGGTGCCAAAAATTCTGGAGCTGACTGCATATATCAAGGAGTGTACAGTGAATGTGGAGGAGGTCTTATTATCTTTTTGCTCACATTGAACCAAGCCACTGCAAAATGTTGTTTCATTTTCATGTATCTCCACATGAAACCTACACACACACACCATCTCATGCCTGTCATTTACCACAGCTGTTGCAGTTCTCTCAGCAAGTGTGCAGTTTGAACATCAAAGGCATTTAAAACACATTACATCAGTAATAATAAGGCACATTTTAGTCATACATTCAACAGATTTAATTTATTAACAGATTTTATTAACTGCACATGATTACAAAAAAAACACACACAGTACAATAGTTTATTTGTCTTGAACAAAAACTTCAGGTCGTCTGACAAACACATACAAACAATACAAAAATATAAACTTGTCTGAACAAAGATGGGGATAATTATTAGAATATACTGTATTAGTTCAAACTTGCAGTGTTGATTTTAGCTCATTTATTGGCTAACACATTATACAATACATTCTATAGTTTAAACTATATGTACTTAATAGCAAACTACCTAACAAAAACCATGAAATTTACCTCATGCTGATGAAAATAAAATAAAAACGATATGAACTAACGCATACAATGATTAAGCTACTAGCCACTAAATTCAAAACCAGAATCGGAGGACAACAGAGCCAATCAGAAACAGGCAGTCAGAATGTGCCCTCCTATCATTTCTAATTGGCTGGAATTGACTCTTCTCTAGTCTCTGGTTGGCTGGAATTGTAGCAGTTATGCAGCTTTCACAATTTGAAAAGCAAGTAGCTTTGTCATATTGAGTGCACACAAGAGACAAGAGTTTGAACACACCAAAATGAGCTTGAATGCGCAAAATACATTAAAATTTAACTGAAAAACGCCCCCGAGTGGTGCAGTGGTAAAGTGCTCGCCTTGTCATCCAGAGATCGCTAGTTCAGTTCCCAGGTGATTCTGTAGCCTGGCCTGGAGAACTGATTGGCCGATTTCTCTCAGAGGGGTGGGATGAGAGGCATTCTGCGCTCTCAAATCAGTTGATTAGTTACGGTTCGAGAAGATGCGGTTTGCTGGCGTCACATGGTTCGGAGGAAACACATGATAGTCTTTGGCCCTCCCTTACCGCTAGTAGTACCCTTGATGGGGAGTGACGGGTGGGAATTGGACACGACTAAATTAGGAGAGAAAATCTGGAAAAATTCCCCCAACCCCCCCCAAACAAAACAAAAAATATACACTTTCTGTACATTGTTACATTGATTATTTTGAGCATAATTATAAAAATATGGCAAAATAAATTGAAAAACGTTTAAATACAAAGTGTGTTTTGGGAACTACACTGAACTTTCACTTAGTACTGGATGTAAGAAGCTGCTATTGGTTGGATAGTGGTCCACTGGATGTTGTAACCCTCTGCATTGGACTCTTCTGGTTAGATGTATTAGGTTGACCTGTGACGTCTGCCTGTCTCTCACATCTCCTGGGCTTGCTGGCATTTGACATTGGGACAGAATTTGAACTGCAGGAGCTGAGGGCACAGCAACACTGGTACAACTCAGTGAGCTCCTCCTGATGCCATTGTATGAGCATTGCATTGTATTGTAAGAGCCCTCATGGAGGTTTCCACTGGCACTCTTTCTCCACTTGCTGGGTTGTCTCACATCAGGGGCATCTATACCATCCTCAGTAGATTCCATCCCCCCTTAAAATATAAACGGTGGAAAAATGTAAGCAATCTACTGTATTAGATGCCAAGTAATGTATATTTACATTATATATTTTGTAATATGCATAGGAAAAAAAACTTAAAAGTTGCCAGTGTTATGTCTAAAAAGGTCTCACTGCCACAGACTTTTAATATATAATTTAATATTTTTATTATGATCAAAAATGATACAATATTTCTATTATAATAAGCCCTAGTCACATCACTGCCTTTGTGAACATTAAAGAAATTAAAGAATTAGAATATAAAAAAAAATCTTTTTTGACGCATTTATTTTGATTTGAGCTCTCTGAACTAAAATAATGACTAAATATGTATGATTTTTTTTTTGTTAGTATGTATTTATGCGACAGTAATTCATTTCATGTATTTTTTTTCGAATTATTTTTTACATTTGTCAAATATGTGTTCACCTCCACATTTCAGCTACAGTACCTTTGTCACCCCTTACATGATACAGCTATGTGTCCATATCTTTGGCCTTTAAAGCATCGTACCAGAGGTGGAATCCAAACTCTCATTGGGAAACTGTACTGTATATCGAATCAGAATTATTTCTGGAAGAAGACGCCACTGAAACTACAGATAGCCTGTAAATTCTCTGTTCATTTATTGTTCTTAGCTACCTTTATAGTCTTAACACCTCACCCCTCAGATATTTTGTTTTTAGTTTGTCTTTATTTATTGGGATGCCTGTAATCACTCTAGTTTCACTCAGTGCTCTCTTCTCACTACGTACTTACAAATGCCTCCCAGTTGTATAGCTTTTTCTCTCCTTTCCTTGTTTTGCCATTTTAGAAACAAACTACCATCTAACAGTACCTTTTTCTTCTTCAAGTCCTGCATCAGTGTTCTTGGTCCCATGGTGATCTGATCGTCTTCTTCTCTAAATGTAATTATAATCCAAAACTTCTAATCACAATTTAAACATTCAGCCATTTAAATGATTATACACAATGCATCTTTAATGTTCATATTCTGTCTGTGGTGATAAACAAATAGCATTACTCATGCAAAGTCTAACTAGTTTTTTATTTCAGCATGTATCATCAGCATCAACTTTAGAGAACAAGGACCAAGCATAAGATCTTACAGGTAGTGTTAACTAATTTTTTTCCAGAGTGAGGTAACTGGCTGATGTATAAGTTAATTTCAGGTGCTCCGTACGACTGCACAGTTGCTGAGAGATCTGCAACAGCTGTGGTTAATGACAGGTGAGTGAGAGAGTGTGTATGTGTGTGTGTGTGTGTAGGCATCATATGGAGATACACGAATAAAGAATCATGAAGCACTGCTCTACTATACAGTGGCTGAATTAAGTGTGAGCAAAGAGAAGATAATTAGGACCTTTTAATCAGGAATTAAAAACTCCTTAATATATATAGTCAGCTCCAGAATTATTGGCACCGTTAGTAAGGTTATAATTATTATCTTATTACAATTGTTACAATGTTAAAATTATATATTTTATATAAATTTATTTAGGTAAAGTTTGTTAATAATTCAGGAGCTGAATGTATTTACCAGTTCTTTACTTTAACTTCACTTTAAAACAGATGTTACAATGCATTCTTTCTATCTGATGTGATCCTACCCTGGTGTGTAAGGACTGGAACAGTGGTGGTCGGCCAGGTGATCAGTTGCGGGGCAACAGACTGCAAATATTTGAAAAAATAGCTGGAACGTCTTCAGGAATGCTGGCACCACAAGAGTGAAACCCTCTTTAGCCCAAAATCCCTCTTTTTGGGCAAAGACTGGGCATATATACTCAGCAAAAAAAGAAACGTCAACTGTTTTTACTTTCAGTAAACTTAATGTGTAAATATTTGTATGAACACTAAAAGAGTCAACACCATAAGACA
>JAQMYJ010000010.1:10011780-10035880 GCA_030014305.1 Clarias laeviceps | reverse complement strand
GATTTTTACAACATTATTGTTGAAATACACAGTCCTGAAAAAGGGACGTTTCTTTTTTTGCTGAGTATATATATACAGTATATATATATATATATATATATATATAATTATTCTTTTTTTCTCTTGTCTGTGTATGTAAATTGTAATAATAAAAAATCATAAAAAATGATATGATTAGAGCTCCAAAGAAAACCATGATTTCTTCCACTGGGATAACCATTAAATGTTCTATGCAAACCATATAACAGAAAACAAAAAAAACTTTTTCACTACATCTAAAGTGTATGTGTGTTAACAGCACTATGGTATTTGTTTTGATCCTAAGGATCAAAGGGTTACAGCTTTTACAGGGATTCACATGCTCTCCCCAACGCGCGCGCGTGTGTGTGTGTGTCCTCTGCAGGCAAAGTGTCCTTAAACATAGGTTAATTAAATGCACATGTTCTTTCACTGCACCTGTGGGAGAGGCGGTCTGCGCAGTTCTTATCTTCACCGACAGAGGGAGACATGGCACATCGGACTGTGGTATGTAATAATAAAAAAATTGTATGAGCTATGCAGTAAAATCTCTGAATCTCCCAGACTAGCAGGCGTTGTAATGGCAGCAGATTCCAACCTCGCACATTTATACATCCGCACTATTAAAACAGCATTACCAGAGTGATGGCGATGACGTCATAGCCATGTCGTCATCATGCTGATTTCACATGCCATTCACACTATGACATCAACACTATCAGACATCAGCACTTTTATTCATAGCAATGATGTAATAACCATGATGTCATTGTGTAGATGTCACAGTGCTTGGACTCTATTAAAGTACAGTATTACTAGCCAATAGTTTTGAAACTTGAAAACGTTTGGAAGTATGGCGTGAGGGCGTGTAAAGGTAAGTGATTACTGGAGTCATACATTCAATGGGTGAGAGTTGGCAACTTTGTTGATGGTGGTGGTAATGATGATGATGATAATGACCCAAACAATTTTAAACAAAATATGGAATAATAATCTGTATGCTTCCTTCTGAAATTAAACCAGCTTTTTTGGGAATCAGTTCAGTGAAATCTTTGTGAGAGGAATATTACTGCCCCACCTATTGGGAGAGCAAAGTACACATACTGTACATGCCAATGGCATAACCATTTTTTTTTTATTATTATTAAGTTTTATGACCCTTGCATATTTATAATTAATTGTAATAGAAAAATAAATGATTTTATTTCAGTGACGTCCAGGTTATACATGTGACCTGTTGGCTCTTCTTTTCTTAAATGTGTACTCACCTCATGTGACAAATGTTCAGATAAACAAATGAGTTTTAATATTAAACAAAAACCCAAGTAAATACAAAATGCAGTTTTAAAAGATGGTTTCATTTAATAAGAGAAAAAAAAATCTGTCCAAAATCTGTCCCTGCCTGGACGTATGTGAAAAAGTAACTGCTCATGAACCTAATAACTGGTTGTGCCGCTCTTGGTTTATTCTGCGATAACTGGCAATGAGGTTTTCACATTGCTGAGGAGGAATTTTGCCCTGCTCTTCTATACAGAATAGTTTTAATTCAGCCACATTGGAGGGTTTCCGAGTATAAACGGCCTGTTTGAGGATCTCAATGAGATATAAGTCTGAACATTGACTAGGCCACTCCAAAACCTGAATATTGTTTGTCTCAGGTTATCTTTGTGTAATATTAAAATTTGTATGATGATCTGCATAACAAATATGCAAACAAAAAAAATATATAGGCAGTAATAATGAATGTGGAGATTCTATAATTGAATAATTAGAATAAAGCACATGATGCAGTGCTTCACTTCCATTTTGTTCCAAACATGGTCTGCTTCATGAAAGGCCACTGACAAAAATGTGAGATCTCTTGGAAATAGCTGGAGGAAGAGGTGTCATCATAAGTTCCTTTGTAGAATATGTTACACCTGAGCAGTAGTCTTCTGTAAGTTTTGCTCTATTTAAAAACAACACAAAGGCCATTTGAAGTCTTTGAAGATTATATGTTCTCAGGACAAACACAGAATCATGACAGAAGTGCAGGTACAAATGCACATTTTATTTGTCACATACACAGCCATACACAGTATGAAAGGCAGCAAAATGCTTGTATGTATGCCCATGACCTAAAATTTTAAAAAGAGGACAATAGAGTATTCAAGATAAAAAATTATATAAGGAGAAAAATATTATTCAGCTATAATAATAATTGTAACATTATTATTAAATATTTTACTATTATTAAATAAAAAAAAATAATTCAGTAATAGTCTCATTAAAATTGCAAAAGTTTGAAAGTTTCTGTATCTTAAAATATGGTTGAATAGAAATAAAGTAACTTTGTATGAGGACTGGTGTAATGTTTACTATGCACGTCCATGGTTGCTCTATCATGTTATTATTTGAATAATATTATTTACAGGTTAAACATAAAGTCCTTCCCTAGGAACCACAATATCTTAAAACTCTGCTAGATATGAACTTAAATGCATTACACAGACCAATTTAAACATAATAAAATTTGTAAATATGTAATTAGCATACATAAAATATCATTATAAATATATGTTTGTACCTACCATATGTTTTTATGTAATATATGTTTAATCAGTTAAATGCTTTATGCTTAACCTGTAATCAATTACCACAGGATAAAAATAGATTTTTCCTTTGGACAGGTCCAGTGTGATGACTGTCAGTGATAAACCTGATGATTTCATGTCCAATGTCTGGGTATGAAACCCGCACAGTTGGAGATCGCCAAACAAGATAGTTGGAAATGTCCTTTGTGTAAATTATACAGTTGTACTGTACATAAAGATGTAGAGTAGACGGTAATTGTTTTTTTTTTGTTAATGAATGTATAAAAGAAAAATAGTAGAATTTATTATTCAGTTGTGAATTGCTATAATTTTGAGACTTAAATGCTATTTTCTATTATTAGTTTCTTGATATTTTGATAAAGACACAAAACGGATACTGTGTGAACACAGTACAGTGTACTTCATTGTCTTTTCAAAGATCGATATTCAATTGCTGCATAAATTAACCAAAAAAACATCAAAAGTAAAGATTTCAGGCAAAGTAAAATGATGTAAAGAGAAGTCAAAACAACAAATATTGCTTATAATTATTGAAAACCAACCATAACATATATAATAAAAAAGCACTGTAAAACATGTATACAAGTAATTCTGGCATATAATATAGAAACTGTACAATATATATATTTAAAATATTAATAACTATATAAAGCCATAATGCTTAATAAAAAAATGGTTGTGCCATCTTCAGGGCACGTGACATAGAAATGATTTTGAGCAGATAGTTGACATGACCTGTAAGATATCGAAATAAAATATAGATTTCTTAACCTTATTAATTATTAATAAATATGCAAAGTGATAATAATAAAGAAAAGATTGTACCCTCTGCATATTTTAGAAATTATTCTGGGCCAATAGGTTACAGGACCTGGAAGTTATTGAAATAAAATCATTAAAATTTATATTGTAAATATGCAAAGTCATAACACTTAATAAAAAAAGTTGTTCCCTCTGCAGGCCAGGTGACTGACTACACATTTTAGAAAAGATTCTGAGCCAACAGGTCATAAGACCTATAAATTCTTGAAATAGAAAACTGATTTTTAAGAAATAACTTAAATATCCAAGTGATGATATGCGAAGTCCACCATCATTGACACTGACACTCACAGTATCAACATTTATTCATTTATTTATAATTATTTTGTTAATTATTGTATCATATCATATCTGTATTCTAGTCGTGTAGTAATTTACAGACGGTCGCTAACCCTCGCAGTAGTCGAGGTGCCGTTTCGAAGACATTTTTCATTCTTCTATTTTGTGCAGAATCGTTACTGAATGTAAATTCCTTCATTGTAATGAGGTTTGTAATGTACAATCCTTGTTTTATTGATTGCATGTAATATTCAAATTTTCTGAGATTGTGGATTTGGGGTTTTCCTGAGCGGTAAGTCATAATCATCTAAATTATGACAAATCACGGCTTGAACTATCTTGCTTTGCATGTAATGAGTGTATCTCATATATTAGTAAAATCAAATTAAATAAACGAACTTTTGCACGATACGTGTGCGTATATATATTTTTATCTAAACTGGGCAGCTAATGGTTTTTACAGCGACTGAAATATCGAAATACCGGCTGGGATTATTTGTGGACAAGATGGCGGGGGGGGGGGGGCGTGTTCATGTGCACCCCGTCCTTCAGGGATAAAGTTTACACACGAAGAATTTCACCAGACTGAAAGAGTGAAGCTGATTTTGGTTGCAGCATCTCTGTTTAAAAACAAAACTGAGCACGCGGAAGATGCGAGACGTGGTAGACCCCGCAGATAGTCAATACACAGCCGTGTGAGAAATTAACTTAATGTTGCCATGACAACGATGCCAAACAGTGACCCTATTACGCGGTACCGATCTCCAAATCTCATCACCAACAATTTACTAAGGAGTAAAACGAGTGTTTATTTCAAGGTAACACTTTGTTAAATTTTTTTTTACATTCCTAATTTGAGGTGTGAACTGGGTTCAGATCCGGACGGTTTTTTTTGGGTGGGGTTATAACCCGACCCATCCTCCCTCCGTCACCTGTCCCTTATCTATGTTTCAGGGAGCGGGCAGCTCTTGTCACTGAGCGATGGAGAACACCGAGGAGCTCCCGCGTGAGGAGCTGTTAGAGATGTTATCCTTTCTTGAAGATATTAAAACCGAGGCAGTAGAACAAGAATCCGGTAGGAACAATGCGAAATATAAACAGAAACTTCTTCCACTCATTCATTCATTCATTCATACAAACTGCAATTTAATTCCATTAAACCCGCAAGGTGTTTCTTTCATTACAGAGAACAGCGCGGGAGCTGCGGCTCCCTCTGTCGGTGGAGATACTGCAGTGCAGTTTGAAACTTGTCTTACTTCAACTGAGAAATTACACGCCATAGAACAAGAACTTAAATATCTCCTCAGTAACGTCGACGAGTTTTTGAAACGTCTCTCCTACAGGTGCAGTGTGTGCACATTAATATTTTATTATTAATTAAAACTAATTAATATAATTAATAAAAGAGGACACACACACACACACATACACATATAGGGTAAAACATGCCAATCTCCATAAAAGCAGTAACCCAAGCTCAGGATCAAAATAGAGACCCTAGAGCTGTTAACACACACAGATACTTTAGAAAATGTTAGGAGATATACGGTATCTTCCTGTTATAGGAAACTTTAACGGTTTCCACAGTAGGACAAATAATGAATTGACTGGACATGAGCAATAAATGTAGCCCTTTTTAAAAGTACAGTTTTTGCAGTTGGTGGCTTACTGGTTAGCACTGTCGCCTTGCACCCATCAGGGTCCGGGTTCGAATCCTGCCTGTGCGTGCATGGAGTTTGCATGTTCTCCCCATGCTTAGTGGGTTACCTCCCACAGTCCAAATACTTGCATTTTAGGCTAATTGTAATAATTCCCAAATTGCCTGTAGTGTGATGGATTTGCACCAGGCCCCCTGCGACCCTGTATACAGCATTAAGCAGTATAGATGACGGAGTGATTTTGCAATTTACATAAGCAAACCAGAAAACAACTTATTTGCATTTTTTTTGTAGAAACGTTAATATAGAGGAACAGTGTTTCACTCGTGTAGTGCCAGCATTCCTGAAGACGTCCCAGCCATTTTTCATCTACTTGGAGTCTACCGCCCGCAACAGAACACCTGGCCGACCTTCAATGTCCCAGGAAATACGTGCCAAGGTAGGATCACGTCAATCAGACACAAAGGATGCATTTTGACAACTGCTTTTAAAGTGAAGAACTGATAAATACAGTCAGCTCTTGATTTAGATTAGATTCAACTTTGTCATTGTGCAAAGTACTTGTTGACAAACGTCAATAAATAGTAAATTACTGTAGGAGTAGTAGTAGTGACAATACTACTAAGGGTGCTAATAATTCTGGAGCTGATATATACAATATTAAGGAGTGCACAGTGATTGTGAGTCCTTATTATCTCCTTGCTTACACTAAATCCAGCCAAAATATGGATTCAAGCCACTGTAAAGTATTGAGTATTGATTCAAGATTCTCTTTCTTTCTCTCTTACACACACATACTCTCACTTACTATCTCTTACCTGTTATTAACAACAGCTATTGCAGTTCTCTGAGCAACTGTGCAGTTGCACAGAGCACCTGATATTAACTTATGCATCACACGGTTACCTCACCCTGGACGAGAGTGATCCACTGTGGTAAGACACTGTTTTCTTTTAGTTATTTCTCAGAGCAAGTTCTGATTATATTGACAATGTTGATCAAGCTTGCTAGGAAAAAAAAAAACTTAGTTGCACAAAGCATTAGTTAATACTACCTGTAAGATCTTAGGCACGGTCTTAGGCACGGTCCTTGTACTCTGATGTTGATGCTGATGATACATGCTGAAATTAAATCGTAGTTGGACTTGTGCATGATAAATTCCTCCTATTTGTTTATCACCACAAACTGAAGATGAACGTTAAATATGCATTACATATAATAATTTTAATGGCTGAATGTTTACATTATGACTAGAATCGAAAAAAAAGAGATGTGGCCAAACATTAATGGATTCAGAAAAGAAAAAGTTGTATACTGTTTAACACCGAACACATTTTAATCAAAGTACTGTAGTGTTCAGATAGGTCAGCAGGTCTGCATCAAAATTATGTTGTACTTTATACTTCCAAAACATTATAAATCATGTATAAAAAATCATAGAGAGGATAAAAAGTGAAAGTTAAATAAAAATTATATACTGTACATACACACAGCTTTCTCACTGTCTAATTCTGGGTTGATCGTGCAACACTGCCCCCTAGTGGAAATACTCCGCTGAACTCGAAATTCCTTACTAGGAATGGTCTCCTCAACTCTCAATTCATCATGTTAAGTCAAGCATAAGCAGCAAATAAATAAATAATTTAGCACTTCTAACATTTAAACTGTTATTCTGTGTATAATAGAATTTGCTATAGATCTGTTGACCTACAGATATTCATTGGTTAAATCTATAACATTGAGTATACAGTCCAGTCCAGTTGGAGCAGGGAGAGAATACTGTACCTTAGAAATTAGAAATGAGAAGTCAGAGCTCTCAATTACCTAATTTTTCATCTCATTGATGTAAGTCAAATACAGCATAAGCTTTTAGAGACACGGGGCTCATTCTCAGACTGAGAGTGGAACTAATTCCTAAGCCAGGAAAATGTAAACAGATGCTTGTAAACCACATGGCATTATCAGAAATCACAATATCTTAAGTAGAGTTTTATTATTACAGCTTTTTGTATATTGTACATTTAAATGTTTTGATTGTATGAGACATGGGGAAACCAATTTTTTTTATTGGTTTAATTTTTCTTTTCTATCTCTCTCAGTCGTTCTCATTTCCACATTGGCGAGTGTGAGGTGGATAACATCAAGCTGTCAATCTTTCGTTACTGTCAGTCCACTCCGCTGCTGACCCTGACCAGGACCGGACTGTACAAACGCATGCGCTGGAACGTGAAGCGAAATCACATGATGCAGGCAGAGGGAGAAGATGAAAACAAGAGGACAGAAGATGTGACACAAGAGATGGAAGGAGAACAAGGTGCAAGTAAAGAGGGAGGAAAGAAACGCTTCACTACAGAGTAGTGAGTGAGACTGTGAGAGGATCAAATTGTCATATCATAGTGTTTGCACTATTATGTGCATTAAAAGCTAAATCGCATTATGAACTTTTGCAATTATTTAATGACGAAAAAGCTGCAATTTATTATAGCTAATAGATACATAGTCTAAAATGTATGTAGAGTGGGTCAATATTTTAAGTTTTTTTTTTTAATGCTCTTGAGGTTATAACTAAAGGTTGGCGCAAACATCATTTTAGTGAGATTTTGTCTAATTATTAGCCGTTAGCGCAGATAAATACGTATGAATACTAAATAATACATTCAATAATTACATGTTGCAGTTTAAATTTCATTAGAATTACTGTGTTGCTTTGCAACAACACGGTGTAGTAAAAATACGATGAAATACTTTTTCACCTTTGTCCTGTTGTAGTTACTACCTCTGCCATGAGAACGTCATCTTAGTGGAGGGGGAGACACTAGGAGAAGAGAAAGACAGAAAGCCAGGCGAGGAAACACTATTGATGTGGTCTGTAGGGAAATGGGAACCGATATACACAGACTCAGGCACTGAAGACATCAGTGAATGGTAACGGGCTCTCCACACAAAACATCATCTCTTAATAAGGACAAGGAGGGAATTCATGACTAAATCTGTAACTGTCCTCACACAGTGGGTCATTTGTACATATCCAACAACTCAGGGCTAAGGTTATTGGGCCATGTTCACAAAGCAGCATTGTAATGCTGTTGAGAATTAGCATGATGGATTTTTAGGCCCACAGTGCGCTAAGCTGTCCCAAATAATTAGATAGATCATCCGGGTCTGAAATGACCCTGCACTCCTTATGTAATTTACACTAATATAAGCACGAAGTACCTATATAATAGAACTTGCTTTTTCATATCTGTGAATGTGATGTCTTTATGTTTCATACGCTGGAGAACCCAAAACCAGTCTCAGAAAAAACTGTCTACATGTCTGTCTGTCTGGCCAGGTTGGCACGACATTGCATCTAGTTTTTTTTTTTTTTTTTCCTTTTTTAAATGGTGGGCGTGGCTATATTCATCACTGAACAGGAACAAAGGTTTTACAGTAATTAGATATCGCACTTAATTTACTTATGTTAATATAAATTTAAAAAGTTGTAATATAAATAGAAAGTTGCTTATGTGTTAAAAAAAGCTAAACTAAATATTTTCACAGCTAAAATAACAGCACTGAAGTGGTACAAGTGAATTTTAACACGTTGGAGTGGTTTTAAGACCAAAATTAATCTTTATCCGATCTCCTTTTTTGATTTATCAGTGATGCACTCTTCAATTACCGAACAGGGAGTGTATTTGGCTGACAACAAAATAAGTACAACTTAACGTAAACAAGGCGTACAGACACCACATTTATTTATTTCTTTGTATTAATAATTTAGGTAGAGAGTTCTGCTGTACAGAAAGACAGGCAGACATGTATATGGGCTTCAATTTTTAATTTTTTTTTTAAAGCTTTAACCATTTAAATTTTGTAATCGTCAAGGGGTACTTATGCTAGTCAAATATATTTTAGGGTACTGTGCGCGATTCCTCAAGGTGAGTACAGCCCACTGCTGTATCTGGGCACACAAGAGCCGTCGCCCTGCGATGCCACAGACTTGCTCCTGGAGATGCTCTTGTCAGAGGCTGGATCAGAGCAACACACTCCCGTCCCACAAGACTGAAGAACAGGATGTCAACCAAGAAAAATCAATCAATCATTCTTACATGTTCAGTATGTTTTTCTGGCCATCTGTTCATTTGTGTTATATTTTCAATTGTTTGCATTGTTGAAAGTATTACAAATCACAACTGCTCTTAAAAAAAAAAAAAAAACAAAACAAAAAAAAAAAAAACACACAAGCGATGTCAAATTAACATCATTTTACCCTTTATTTTTTTTCCTTTTAGCACTGAAACAGACACAAAGTAACTTACATAGTCTAAAAAATAAACTGAGCTGCCATGGTTCAAACTAAATACAAAAATACATTCCTTCATTTTAAAATAAATTACAAAAATACACAAAATAGTACAGAATGAAATAAAATTTCTATTGTGCATAATATTATCACAGTTCATACAAGTTTTTGGATTTTTAATAATTCTGATCCCTTAGTTTGCCCTTGATCCCTGATTGTTATTTACAGTGAATTATTAAACATTAAGTCCAGTGTGTCCGACATCCACTAAACCTGAAATACTGGCATCAAGGCATTAAACGTTTATTCCACAGTGTTGACAGATACAGTAGTACTGGTTATATACCTGGAGATTAAATTCCCTGATTGCAAATGAACGAATAATGGAATATTGAAATAATAATAAAAGATTTACAAATACCTCAAATTCCAAAAAACAGCTACACAATGTTAATCTGAACTTTGAACTTAAAGTTTGAATTTCAGACAGTTTTTTTTTGAACTAGACTTTTCAGACAGAACATATCCCAGTTATATAAGAAATCTTATATCACATCTATGCACAGTTACAGTGAAGACATCCAAGGGAAAATAAAATTCACAAAAACATGTACAAATACGACACATTTCACAGGAAAGGGACGGCATACATTACATAAAACATTACAAGACTATTTAAAGAATTGGACATGTATGCTTCACGAGTCTAGGGCTGGGTACCGATCTTGAAAATTTTTATGGAACTGACCATTGTCCTTAGAGACGGTCGAGCTTTGAAATATGCCTTTTACTGATCCAGTAAACATGCGGGCATGCATACAGAGAAAGGGCATTGTATTTTGAAAAGCATGACTACATCGTGCATCACATAGGTGTAAAAATGTCCAAGTATACAGAAGTAGGATTCCATTTTAATAGGCTTGATGCCAATAGCATGTGATGCAATATATCCAGAAAGAAATTGCTGCCAAGACTAGCCATGGAAAGAAATTAATGAGACCCTTGAATTTATGTAGAAAAAATGTACACAGGACGTTGTTCCGTGTTTGACTGCAAGAAGGACAGCTCTCATCTTTAAAATCCGTTTACCATTACAAAACTTCTTTTAAAATCTCCATCCCCAGATTCCCCCTAAATCAATGCCTGAACTGTTTTCAACTAAGGGGTCCAAGAGGTACAGCAGCCTTGTGGTAATAAAAAGGTTCAATTAATTTCTTATTTTTATACACTCTTATTTGTTGATATTAACAGACAACTTCCAGTTGTGGTAAAAAGATTTTATACAGTAAATCTGAACAAGTGTATAAAATCTCACGTTGCTGAAATATAAAACATAATATAAAAGAGCTGTGCATCAAGTTAAACCCCATTGTGGTAAACAGGTTTCTACTCATGAAAATGTCTTCGAGTCTGTAAACATGCAGAGAAACCCAAAAATAATCTTAAATGTCCATTTTAACAAAACAAAAAACTACCTTTTGCTATCAAAAAGGAAAAAATAAATATCACCCAGGAACCGGTATCAAATTCTTGAACGAGGCCCAGCCCTACATCAGTCACAGTGCAGGATAACATACAAGATGGCAAAATCTATTCATACAAAATTACGGTTTGGATCTTGGGCATTAATGAGGCACAAAAAATGTTTATGGCTTTTATCAGCGCTGCCTAACATCAAGCGTTTGGCACATCACTGTATGTGAACAGTGCACGTTATGTTCATCTATAAAAATATACTAAACAAAAAAGAAATAAAACATGAATTATTAGTAGCACCATACTCCTACCACAGTGTGAGCCAATGTTGAAATTTAATATGAAATTTCCATTTTAGTGCAATCAGTGTTTAAAGTAGGGACGGAACGACATGACATTCAGTTACATCAATTTGCATGACAGACATGTTTTACGTTCATCCACAAACATGGGGCCCGCATGATGAAAATGAGACTTTGTACCAAAATTCCCGAAAAGTGGCCCAAGAAGTTTAAATTTAAGAAGCTTGTGCATATCAGTTTTAGGTCTGCGGTCAAAGAACTTACACTTTTGATTGGGTTCTGGCTTTCTGGAATGAGCTTAATTTTACCACAGTGCGCTGCCAGAATCGATGCAATCTTTTACGTGGATGCCTTGTTCCAGCTCTAGCATAAAGTCTCATACTGAGAGTCCTCACCTCGAGTAGGTCCTAAACATTTAACCCGATAGCTCAACTGTCCCCACTAGCATCAATATACTGTATCCTCTCATTGTCCTATGTATTGCTGATGCCTTTTATTCCTTCATATTGCACCAGTTAGCTGGTACATTGAGACAGCAAACTCTAGCCTCCAGACTATTTCTTCACTCTGACTTAAAATACTGCATCCGTTAAAAATTTAAGTTAACAGCACCAGAGAAAATAATTCCTGGCTAATCCGATTAATTCATCAACACTTGATCCTAACATTATTAGTTAATTCAATTGCTTCAATTAGCTTCCATGCTTAATAGTGCCAAAACATTACAAATGAGGCAAGACATGTCTTCTATTCTGCTTTACCCAGCTAAACGATGATGTGTATAAAGGAAAGACAGCCAGAAGAAGATATAAATGGATCGCTGACTCAGAGCTGATATTGCATGACTGTCTGGCAGAAGCAGGAAAGTGTACAAAATTAATTCCCACAACAGTGTTGGAGTCAGTGCAGTCAATTCCTGGTTACGCAATTGGACTTTGTGGAGAGACAGGGGAGGAAATCATAGCATCAGTGACCAACACTAACTTTTTTATTTATTTATTTTTTTTTACATCATATGATTAAATTGATGGTTCTGTTAAAATTAAGATTTAAAAAAAAAAGAAATTTGTTCAAAATCAGAATCTGGTAGATGCTTCTCATTTCTAACTTCAGCCTACTTCAGCTACCCTTTTAGCCTGCCTGCCTCAACATTAGTCCTTAATGATGAGTCTCTAGCTCCACTACTGTCCACTCTCCTTGTGGAGAACTGCCAGAAATCTCAGCTGAGAAGCTGCTAACAGAAGTCACTGTGGCAGAAGGTGGAGTAAGTGGGGGCAGGTTCGGCCACAGACTTGCCTCTAGAGGGCTCAGTGTCCCAGCAGCCCCACCAGGGAGGAGCAAAAGTGGGGAGCAGTTGTCCCCATTTAACAATAACGTCTGACTAATCAGCTGCTGGACAATATCGGCTTTCTTGCTCCAGTCAAACTCTATAGGAGAAGGCTGATTGGGAGAGGTAGATCCAGAAAGAAGAGGACTGTCGAAGGCCACAGAGAGAGTTAAGCCTTTGTGGTCCTCTGCAGGATTAAGAGATGGAGGTATGCTCTGTGATTGTGGAGAATCTAGGTTACCTGAACTAGAGCCTGCCTCTGTGTTGCTATTTCTCTCTTCAAAGGAGCATTCATGTTCTACCTTTACTTTCAACACTATTTCTTGCTCTTCAATTTTTTCTTCAAAGTCTTCCTCTGCATCACTGGTCTCTAGTGCCTCATAGATAGTGCAAAGGCCAGAAGGCGACATAGAAACTGTAGTTAAATTCTTCTGGTGGCCATTTGGGTGCCTACCTTGTTGCTGCTGTTGTTCCAGCTCTAGTTGCCACTGCATGATCTGCTGCCTTTGCTTCAGCTCCTCCCGTTGCTGTTGAATTTGCAGGTGGAGCAGATCTCTCCTCTGTTCCTCTAGCTCCTTTTCTTTCTCCTTCTGGTTCTCCTGTTCAATACCTCCCTCCATTCTGTTTTTCTCCTTCTTCTCACCCTTTGTTTGCTGTAGTTGTCTCTCCGCCATTCTGCTATGTTGTTCCCGCCGCTGTTCAATCTCCTCTAGCTGCTGCTGATGTTGTTCTAGCCGAAGGAGTTGAGTTTTGCACCCCACATTTGGCATCCTGGGAGGAAGATCAATAGGTAGACGGGTCACGTGATCCACCCGTAGTACAGAATGGTGCTTGGGTGGCCGGGTCACGTGGACTGCGCACACCTTTTCCTGCTGCCGGGTACAGATGTCACTTCCTGTAAACACAGTAAATAGTCCAGTAGAAGTTTGTAAATATTAGTGAGATACCCGTACCAGGTATAAGTAAAATATTAAACAGTAAATGAAAAATGGAAAAAATAAAGTTGGTAGTGGAGGACTACAGAAAGCAGGGCACATAAATAAAGCTCAGAGGGGAAAAGTCTATTCAATAAACATTCATCATAAGAATTTGTGGTGAGATTTTTAGCAGTGGTTTTTGTGCAATGAAAGCGGCCACACCCTGTATATGCAGTAACCGAAGACTATTGTGAAAAAATAAAAATAAAGCTCGTGTTTCTTTAAACAAAACCCTTTAAAACAAGGCAACTGGATGAACACATGCAAACACCATGCATATTACAAAAAGTAGCAATATGTGCAAACAGGAAGGAGGAGCTCACACTCACAAAAGCATGCCTCAAGCAAAAAAACCCATGTGAATAGTAAGATCAGTGAGCAGATCACTGTGCTTTGTGCAAGATGAGCCAGTTTACAGGTAAACAATTAAGCGTTTCAAATTGGACAGACCCAAAGATTCCTTCTGCAAGTCAGTGCAAGTCCTCCATTAAAAGGAGCTCATCGGACAACTCAACAATGGTTGGTGGACAAAGCATAGCATTTTTGTCAGCCCTAACTGGTGGGTCAAGATGAACAGCAGAAGAACCAAACCACATGGAGATGAAGGCATTAAAAAGGGTCAAAAGAGGGAAAGGACAACTAAGCACCTTGGTATGAATGAGATCCGAAGCCTCGTAGATCTCATGCTTTCTCCTTCCCTCTGAGCAGTTCAAGTAGGAGTCAGGGTAGGTGGAACAAAGAGGCAGGGAGGGGTACACCAAAATAGAAATGGAACCAGACTGGAATAGGAATGCAATGTCTGGACTCCAGTTTTTAAAAATAAATGCAACATTAATTTATTATATGAAAGTGTGTTTTTGCGATTTATGTACTAAGGCTGCCACTATAGAACGCAACATTTTTTAGAAATGAAAAAGAATAATAAAAATGTATCAGCCATCCAGTAGTTTAAAACAGGAACAGTTTTCTGGCTTATTAACTGCAGGTTTTAAATGGTTAACTCCGAGTGAAACGATCATACAGGCTTATATTACAGTGCATTCAAGTTTTCAGACCCTCTTTACTTTTTTTTTATTTTATGTTGCAGCCTGATAGGGCAGTCATTTAAATTCACTCAGTACCACATAATAAAGTGAAAATTTCAGAAATGTGTGTAATTTATTTTTAAAAAGAAAAAAGTTTGCAATATCACATTTACTGAAGTATTCAGACCCTTTGGAATAACACTTGAAATTTAGCTCAGGTGCTTCCCACTTCTCTTGATCGTTGCCGAGATGTTTCTAAACCTTGCTTGGAGTCCACCTGTGGTAAATTAAACCGATTGGACATGTTTTGGAAAGGCACACTGTTCAATAGAAGGCCTCACAGCTGACAATGCATACTGTTTTAGAACAAAAGCCATGAGGTCAAAGAAACTGCCTGTAGAACTCAGACTAATGCTAATTAATAATAAATATAAATGCTAAAAGTGCTAATTCATGTCTGGTGCTAGTGCCAGTTCATCAGCAAACCTTCTAAAAACTAGCTTTTGTTTTTCTGTGGACTAGAGAATCACATTACATCACTGTATATGTCTGTGTACATCTCTACTTTCCCAGCAATGCTAGTGGGGAAATCTACTTGAGTCTATTTTGGGACCAAACCATCATTATTAAAAAGCATTTGAGCTACCCATTGCATGGAGTCCATTTTTTAAAGATGGTGGTCACAAACTAAGTTAGATGCCATAATCCCACCCCCAGCCCCTGGTGCAACCCAGCAAAGTGTTGGTGCTGCCATGGTACCGTTTTTACAAAGCCGGTGCTTTGGCTGTCTGAAAACAAAAGAACTCTGCTGCACTGAAGGTTCCCAAGAGCACAGTGGCACCTCCACAATCCTCAAATGGAAAAAGTTTGGCACAACCAGGACTTTTCCAAACGCTGGTCACTTGGACAAACTGACAAATTAGGGGGGACGGGCCTTAGTAAAAGCAGTGACCAAGAACCCAACTGTCACTCTGACTGTGCTCCAGTGATCCTGTGTGGAGATGGTTGTTCTTCTAGTACTTTGTGCCATCACTGCAGCTCTCTATGATCTGGGCTTTATTTCATAGTGGCTGGACATACACCTTTTCTCAGTATAAAACACATGAAAGCCCGCTTGGAGTTTGCAAAAAAAAAAAAAAAAACCTGAAGTACTCAGATTGTGATCAAGATTCTCTGGTCAGATGAAACCATGATTGAACTGTTACGCCCCAATTCTAAACATTATGCTTGGAGGAAGCCAGGCACCGCTCATCAACTGCCCAATACCATTTTAACAGTGAAGCATTGTGGTTCCAACATCATGCTGTGGGGGTCTTTTTAAGCAACAGGGACTGGAAAACTAGTCAGGGTTGAGGGGAAGCTGAATGGAGCAAAGTACAGAAATCCTCAATGAAAACCTGTTCCACAGCGCTCAGAACCTCAAACTGGTCTGAAAGTTTATCTTCCAACATGACAATGATCCTAAGGACACAGCCAATATAGTACAGATTGACTTAGGAACAACTTTGTAAACCCGACATCTCTGGACCTGAAATGGCTGTAAGCCAACGGTCCCCATCCCACCTGACTGAGATTGAGAGGATTTGTAAAGAAGATCGACAAAAAAAAAAAAAATCCCCCAATCCTTGGCAAAGCTCGTCACATCATACCCAAAAAAAGTACTGAGTAAACACTCAAGTACATGTGATTTACAGACATTTCTAAAATATTGTTTCCATTTTGTCATTATGGGGTACTGACTAGATTAGAGTAGAATAGATTAATGGATAGATTCAATTCAGGTACATTTCCACTTTAATATCAGTGCAATTCATCATCACCACTTAAAAAAATATACTGGAAGAACAGTTGTGTTAAATATCTAACCTTTATTTAAAGCTAAGACAGTAGGTACTCAAAAAAAAAAGAAAAAGAAAAATATATATTTTCACAACATTAAGGGTAAGGGTTAAGCAAACCCAATAGTGCAAAGGAGAAACAAGGCATGTGTGTGGAGGGGGGACACGAGTAAAAGTCAAGAACAACGACTTACAAACATATTGAGAAGAGTAAACAAAATACAAAACAATTAGTATTTGCATTAAAATGCCATGATAAATACACAAAATGCAGAGCCATTCCCACAGTTCTTTTTCCTTGAATAATTTGTCAAGCTCTGTGAACTCCACAATTCATGCCAGTACAAGGGAACATCCTTTTTTTTTTTTTTTTTTTTAAAAGACAGAACCAAAATAATCTAATTGCAAATAGTAGTAGTTATTGCACATACAGGACTTTTAAGCCATATATTGATAGGGTGCTATTAAGTGTTAGGGAGTGGCACTGCCATTTTGAATGACCAGCCTCTTTAAATCTTTCATTTTTGGCATCAAGACAAACCAGGGAAGACCCTGACAGACAGCAAACACTGAAAGGTGCATGGGCAAAGTGTAGTCTATACATTACCTGTTAAGAAGCTATCAGTCTTTTCGCATATTGTGGAGTAGTACGAATGCGGTGTGTCAAGATCCAAGTCTTGTTGGTGCTCTGAGGTGGAAGAACTCTCCAAACCTGTGGCAGGTTGGACAGTTTCTCTTGGTGAGCAAGGCTCTGGAAACTCCTCAGCAACCTTTCCACGAAGCATGTACTCCTGCTCAGAGTTAAGCTGAAGCTCTGCTTGCTGGTCAAGGTCGTCAGCATTTGCAGGGGCACAGTCAGGCGCAAGGTTCAGTTCCTTAATAAGGGATGGGTCTTTGGCTTCATCTGGAAGTTGCTCTTCATTTTCGAGAGAAAAAATGCCTGGGCTTTTGATACAGCTCTCTGTTGTAGACTGGGCATTAGAATTGGAGGTGGTACACTCAAAACCATAGGAGGCAGCTGAAGTGGCAGACTGAGGAGTGTCACTACCACCACCTCCTTCTGTCTCAACACAGGCCTCCTCACATTCATCCACCAAAGCTGCTTTGCTGTGGACAACTTGTGTGTTGTCAAAGCATTCATTTCCAGTGGAAACAGGTTCAGTAGGATCACTGATTTGCATGTCCCCTTCTGGGTCACTAGCCTCATCCCCAGTGGCAGAAGAATGAGAGGACGGTGCAGAAGTCGGCCCGGTTGACAGACCAGCCAACATATCTGCAGGTAGAGTTTCAGGTTCAGCCTCATGGTCAGATCTACGTATAGCTTGATCTGGTACTATGTCCGGCAAAGGGTTAACTGGTGATGCCGGTTTTTGGTTCTCTAGTCCAGGGCTTGTACTGCAATCTTTTGGCTCCTCAGGTGTGCTTGAGTCACTACAAGTATTGATGGTTAATTCTGGGCCAAGCAGAGAGTCTGACTGAGAAATTTGTTGGGAATGGGATTCCAAGCCTTGTTTTAGGCCCATATCCATTTCTGCAGCATGCTCTAAAGAAGGCTGAGGTGAGCTTGAAACAGTATCCATAACAGCTGGGGACTGAGAGGACAACCGATCTGTTTGGGCACTTCCAATATCCAGACAGGCTTGAACAGCTGGTTGGTTAGGGAATTCTGAGTATGTTTGCCAAGGACTAGAAGGAGTGGGTACAAGGGTAGGATCTGGTTGTAGGGGCTGCATCCAGGCATCAGCAAATGGACTTCCTACAGAAATGTTAGTAGGGAGAATGGATGAAGGTTGCATACGGTTCAAGTTGTCCAACTTGTAGTCTTCTGCAAAGTCATCTTCATCTGCATTTCCATAACTTTCAAGACCACTCTCCGTAACACCCTCACTCGCCATCTCCACATCTTCATCTTCCTCTTCATTGTCATTGCATTGCCTGTGTGGTTCATCTGTCATTTCTGATTCTACTTCCATATCATCAACACGATCATCATAGTCATCGTCATCATCTTCATTGACCGGAATATCAGGGAACTTCTCAAAGTCCGGAGATCCTGCTGATGCACCTTCACCGTCAGCACCTTTCAGGCTAGACTCACCTAGATCATCCATACTTTCAGTGCCCTCTAAAACCCCAGGAGCACTAAGCTCCGAGGCCCCCTGCTGGCTGCAGCTTACATCCTCAGAGTCAAATTCTGAGGGTAGGCCTCCTGCTCGCCATAACGAGCCAGTCAGTCCAGCTGAGCCAGGCCTGGATTCTTCAGTAGGCTGTGTACCACTCATTTCAGACACAGAGACCTGCTGACTGCCCTCCCTCTCCTCTTCCTCTTCAAAATTGCAAATTATTTGCTCTTGCTTCTCCACAACTTCCAAGTCCTTATGGGGAATTTGGGCAATAACTGGGACCTCACACGGTGAAGCAGTTACAGGTTCTTGCTCAGTCATTTCTTGTGCCATTGGTGCTACAACTAAAACATGATCATAAACCTTTTCAGGTTCTGCCACAATAGTTGAAGGAATAGACATTACAAATTCGGGTACAGACTGTATATCTAATGGCTCAGCATCCATGGTCACTTTGGTTAACACAGTGTCCATGTTTGCAGGCTCTGAGGCAGGTACCCCTTCTCCCAGACCTTCCATAAGTGCATTGGTTTGTTGATCAGACTGTGCTAGCTCAACTGAAGGACTTTGTGCTTCTACCATAGACTCTACAGGTGCTATGGCTACAGTTGTTACAGAGGCAGATGTTTCCAAAATTGCAGCAGGTTCCGGAAGCTCTGATGATTGTTGATCCAAAGGCTTACCTTTGATGACTAATGGCAAAACAGACTGCGATGGTTTGGCTGTTGGACGCTTTGCAGAGACTAGGTTACTACCTACTTCCTGCTTGTGGTTACCGTGTTCTGCAGCCATTCTGCTTGAAGCAGGGCGTGAGGAAATGTTTCGGAGACTTGGAGGGACCTTCCGAGTTGGTACTTGTTTACTTTCATCCATTTTTAGATGAGATGTTTTAGTGTCCTTAGGTAAACGTTTGGCAGCTGGACCCAGTTTGGGGGCTTCAGGTTTGGAGGCCTTTGTAGCTGTAGAGCGTGTAGTGGAAGAGGCTACCGGTTTTCTGGCTGTTGCACTGGTAGTGGTTTTAATATCTAGGATGCAGAAGATGCCATTTGCATGGTTAACACAAATGGTATTTGATAGGTAGTAGAAAAAATTATCTATACACAGAATACCACTAATTATTCAAAAAGTGTAATGTCTTCTTAATAGCATTTGACATCACACCTGATCCAGAACCAAACCAGCCACCGTTTTGATGGGCAACTTGTCTACAGATTTTGCTAAATGACATAACCTCTATAAAAATATACACTGCCCGAAATGTGTTGTAGCATGTAAACAAAGATGCTCTAGCAAATAGATCCAACAAAACACGAAAGTCCAACAAAATCGTGGATGTTTAATTCTGGATTATGTGACAGCAAGTGCAAAATAAACAAACCAAACTGAAAAAAAACATGCCTGCTAATGTTGTATCTACCTTTTTTAGCTGCTACAGTAGTGGAGGCCTTGGAAGGCTGTGATGATGCAGATTCAACAGCAGAGGGAGCAGAGACTGTTCTTAAAGCTGTAGATTTACTAGCAGCAGTAGTTAGTCTAACTGCCGCTAAGGAAGTAGAGGGACGAGTAGTTGCTACAGTAGGCCTAAAATACAACAATAAAAATGAACATTAAACTTTGAGATGGACACTTCATGCCACCTGTACAAATTAAACAAATTTATCAAGTCTTTTTTAACATAGCAATAATCCTGTTTCAAGGCAGTAGCGTCTGAAAGTAATGCTTTAATTAAAAAAGAAATGATAAAAAAAAATAATAAATTTATTGTTTGGCTGAAACAATGCCAAATTGGTACTGTGCACACTGCTACATGTTCATAGTGCACAACATGTTAAATGCCCCACATGCTTGGACTGTGTCCTCCCCAACAAATTATTCTACAACAATGGCCAATTGTTCTACAATGAGGACAAAAGACCTGGACCTTCTTATTAGATAACATCAATCTGAAGTCGTTTAGAGATGACTGACTTTAAAAGGTTCAAGAAAAGCGAAAAAAATAGGGGAAATTAAACAAAATACAGGGGTTGGAGAAATGAAACTGAAACACTGGCCAATTTAGTGTTGGAGGTTTCATGGATAAATTTGACCAATCTGGTGGCTAATCTTCATTGACTGCTAATTAAACCTTCACACTTTGCTCTTACTGGTGGAATGTGCAGAGTAATAGTACAGTTTTGCTTAAAATATTGCAATACACACAACATTATGGGTGACATATCAGAGCTCAAATGAGGACAAAGTGGTGCGCGTCTCGTTGGCGCATCTGTGACCTAGACAGCAAGTCTTTGTGATGCATCAAGAGCCACGGTATCCAGGGTAATGTCAGCATACCACCAAGAAGGACGAACCACATCCAACAGGAGTAAACTGTGGACGCAAGACAAAGCTGTCTGAAAGGGATGTCCGGGTGCTAACCCAGATTGTATCCAAAAAACATGAAACCACAGCAGAATTAAATGTGCACCTCAACTCTCTTATTTCCACCAAAACTGTTAGTCGGGAGCTCCACAGGGTCAATATACATGGCCGGCCTGCTATAGCCAAACCTTTGTTCACTCGTGCCAAACGTCGTTTTCAATGGTGCCAGCAGTGAAAATCTTGGGCTGTGGACAATGTGAAACATGTATTGTTCTCTGATGAGTCCACCTTCATTGTTTTTCCCACATCAGGGAGAGTTACGGTGTGGAGAAGCCCCAAAGAAGCGTACCACCCAGACCCTCACCCAGATTGAAGCATGGGGTGGATCAGTGATGGTTTGGGCTGCAATATCATGGCATTACCTAGTCACAATACCTGCGCTAGATGGACGCGTCACTGCCAAGGACTACCCAACCATTCTGGAGGACCATGTGCACCCAATGGTTCAAACACTGTATCTTGTAGGCGGTGCCGTGTATCAGGATGATAATGCACCAATACACACATCAAGACTGATGACAGAGTGGTTTGATTAACATGAAAGTGAGGTTGAACATCTCCCATGGCCTGCACAGTCACCAGATCTAAATATTATTGAGCCACTTAGGGATGTTTTGGTGGAGCGAGTCAGGTAATGTTTTCCTCCACCAGCATCACGTAGTGACCTGGCCACGATTCTGCAAGATGAATGGCTCAAAATCCCTCTGGCCACTGTGCAGGGCTTGTATCTGTCATTCGCAAGACAAATTGATGCTGTATTGCCCGCAAAAGGAGGCCCTACACCATACTAAATGAATTATTGTGGCATTATTTTGGCCTAAAACCAGGCGTTTCATTATCCAACCCCTGTGTGTGTGTATGTGTGTATGTATGTGTGTGTGTGTGTGTGTGTGTGTGTGTGTGTGTGTGTGTGTGTATGTATGTATGTATGTATGTATGTATGTGTGTGTGTGTGTGTGTGTGTGTGTGTGTGTGTGTGTGTGTGTGTGGAGAGAGAGAGAGAGCGTATAAGTCAAAAGTCTGGACACATACCTTATTATTTGATGATTTTTATTGTTTTCAACATTGTTTATTAATATGGAAGACATTGAAATTATGACAGAACAAATATGGAATTATTTAGACACAAAAAAAAAAAAGAAAAATAACCCAGCATATGTTTTATATTTTCAGTTCTTCAAAGTAGCCACGTTTTGCTATCACATCTTTCGTATCACAGCTTGGTAGACTCTTGGCATTCTCCCAGTCACCCTCATAAGGTACCTGAAATGGCTAACATTTGGACTCTTCTGACCAAAGGACAATTTTCCATTTCCATTCCATGTCCAGTGTTTATTGGCCCAAGCAAGTCTCTTCTGCTTGTTTTTTCTTCCAAAGTAATGGTTTTCTTTGCTGCAATTTGACAATCAACTCCTGACTCAAGCAATCTCCTCTGAACTGTGGTGTGAAATGTGTCTGCAGCAGAGGTAGCTCTTGGTCTTCCATTTCTGGGAAGAGACAGTTTCATTGTGGCATTTGATGATTTTGGTGACTGTATTTGGGGATACATTAAAAGTTCTTGATATCTTTCCTTTTCGACTGATATAAGACTTGTAGAAGAATTGTAATGATGGACTGTCATTTTTCTTTACTTAACTGAGTGTTTCTTGCCATAAAATGGATTTGTACAGTAGTTGTAGTAGCACTAATAGGGTTATTGACTCTGTAACCACCCTTCCTCTGCACAGGACAACTGATGAGCTAAAGCACATTAAGAAGGCAAGGAATGTCACAAATTAAGTCTTGACAAGGCACACTTGTGAACTGAAACATAATTCCAAGGGACTACCTTATGAAGCTGATGAGAGAATGCCATGAGTGTGCCAAGCAGTCATCAAAGCTAAATGTAGCTACTTTGAACAATTTAAAATCTAAAACATATTCTGGGTTGTTTAACACTTTTTTTTTTTGTTTACTACATAATTAATTACATGTTCTTTCATAGTTTGTATGTGTTCTGTATTAACATACAATGATGAAAATAATACAAATAAAGAAAAAACCCTGAAGGAGATGGTATATCCAGAGTGACTTTTGACTGGTAGCGTACACTGCCTGATTCAAAAAAAAAAAAAAAAGTCACACTCTCCAATATTTCATTGGCCGCCTTTAGCTTTGATGACGGTGCACAGTGTGGTGGCCAGTTCAAGTGTGAAAATTATTCTCTATGCTCTAACAGCTACTTTTACAATCTGAGTCTGGAATATGCCTTGGGCCATCAGAGAAGAAAACTCTATAGATGTGATAACCTGGTCATTCAGTACATTCAGGTTATCGGCTGACTTTATTTTATTGCCACATAACATTACTAAGGGCAGACCTAACCAAATGAAGCAACCCCAGATTATAATACTGCCCACAGAAGCTTGTAGAGTGGCCACAATGCATGATGAGTGGCCTCATGCACTTCCCTTCTTACACTGACACGCAGCTCATCGCTCTGGGATATGGTCATTCTGAACTCATTAGACCACATGAACTTTTTTTCATTGACCCAAAGTCCAATCTGAAACCGAAGCCTTTTTTATCTAATGAGTCTCACTGTCTCACTAACAAGTGTTTTTTCATCACAATGTGTGTGTGTATGGAACTGCTCTAACTTTCACTATTGAACACAGTTCTGTAATTTCTATTGTCAGTTTTTTTACCATGCAACTTTCCTAAGCCTTTAAGTGATCTCTATTCATGATTTTCTTCTGACCACATTTCTTCCATTAAGTTGAAGATTCAGCACTATCACATGCATAATAATGTGTTGGACAGCTCATAACCCAATTCTAGTAATTTCAAATCTACTTCATTGGTTTCAGTACTGAAATAAAGGCCAACAATTCGACCCTTCGGAAGTGGTGACTTTTTTTTGTGATCGGGCTGCATATATATATATATATATATATGTATATGTGTGTGTGTGTG
>JAQMYJ010000010.1:9969458-10011680 GCA_030014305.1 Clarias laeviceps | reverse complement strand
TGTATGTATGTATGTATGTATGTATGTATGTGTGTGTGTGTGTGTGTGTGTGTGTGTGTGTGTGTGTGTGTGTATATATTATATATATATTTTTTTTTTTCCCCCCCATGGGAATGAAAAAGGAATGCAGAACATTTAACCACTGCTCATCAGAGTATACATCCACTAATTACTGAAACATTTGAGAAAAATTTCAACGCAAACTCTAACAGACAGCAATAACTGCTTCTGAAATACAGAAACAGTTTGTTCCTATTTCCTAATAAACACAGACTGTATCTGCCTTACTATACACTTTACCATTTAAACTTAAAAATGTCATAACCCAATAGCATAACGTGCTGCATGTCCACACACTGAGCACTCAGTAGAATAGTCATCTGCAGAAGATGGCTCCCAAGTGCTCGGAAGAGAAAATGGACTAAATGGGCTTTGTGTTTGTGTGCACACTTATGTAGCTTGTGGTTGTACGGGTATGCTGGATTTATGCTGACGGAGTGTTTGATCTAAAAAAGCACTGCAATAGGAAAGAAGGAAGTCATTTCTATTGGGATAATGCACTTATGTAACCCCACGCCCCTGTAAACATATACACCTACATTGGCCACCAATTTAATAATAACTGTTTATTCATAATTACACACTGCCTTTAAATATTCATCATGACTGGTGGCCATCAATGGTGCAAATAGGACCATTTCTCTGGATGTAATCATGCTGCTGATGTAACCCAAGGGAAAATGTCCAACCATTGCAAAGTTGTAACCCAGTAGTTGTCAAATGTATCATTCAGGTCAAGAATTGAAATTCCCATTTCAACTAAGCCTAGATCATTTGGTTTACCTGGTTGTCTTGGGAACAGGTGTAGCTTTAAAGGTTCTTGAAACACTGGCTTTTGCTGCAGGTGCAGTAGTAGGCCTTGGTGCTGCAGAAAAGATGGATAGTTAAGTTGAGCCAAATAAGACAATTTGCACCAAGTAGGTATGTTGAGCTGTACCTGTAGTCTTGGGTTTGAATGCAGCATTGCTGTCTCCTGTGCCTGGCTTTTTGCTGAGAGTTGATGAGCTTGCTGCTGATGTTTTCCTCATTCCACTACTTGTGGAGGGTTCTGGCCTTGCAGACGCAACAGGCTTCCTTTCAGCCGGCTTCACCTGTGTCCTTGGAGCTGCAGTTGCAACAGCAGGCACTTTCTTTACTTGAGCAGATGCTCCAACAGGGGCACTTTTCTTCATCTCAGAGCTCATACCCGCTGGTTTCTTGCTTGCACCATTTGAGGCTGTCTTCATAACACCGTTGGCCACTCGGCTTTGAGCGGTAGCAGGGCGAGATGCAGCACCCGTTGCCATTGTTGCTTTAGGGCCTGCTGTACTAGACATGGTTTTTACTGGGGCTTTATTCGTGTCCTTACGTTTTAAACATTTCCCATTAACCTCTTTTGCAGCAGGAGGCATTGTTGAGTTTGCTCCTCCTTGCACAAATTCATTTTCAGGCTGCTCAGGCTGTGGAGATGATGGATTCAAGTCTTGTTGGACCTGCTCCTCATTGACATCTGCTTCAGGAACAGGCTCCACCACATCATCTACTGGCTCAGCCGGAGTTGCAGCAACCCCATCAGGTTTCATCTCAGCCTTTGCCTGATTATTATTATTGTTTTTTTGTATGCTCCAGTTGTCAGTCTGGATTGAGAGCTGTACACACTTAACCCAGGATCAGCTGTCTGATGGGCAACTTTTGTTTCTTAAAAAGAACAAGAGGAGAAGAGAATTAAACATTTCTAAACATTTTAAATTTTAAGAAAATTTTAACCAGGAAAAAAAAAAAAAAACATGAATTAACAATTCATAATTCAGCAATAAAGGTGAAAACCAAGTTAAAAAAAATAAATAATTTATTGATTTTAGCAATGCTGATTCATAGTAATCACTAGAAATTCATAACTGGAAATACCAAACTTGATAAAACAAGCAAAATAAATTGCACTTTTGTCAGTTGCATTGTGTAGCCCTTACGCTGGGCTACAGGTGTTCCTTAAATCCTTACCAGAATGTTAATATTTAGCTTGTACAGTCAATTGTTCTGGGACTGATGAAAAATTAGGTTTGTGAGTGCAAACAAAATGAGAGAATAAAACTTGGTGTTAGGAAGAAGCCTCGCAAAGAACCACCACAGCAGTGAACCCACTGACCTCTCTAAACCTCTACTCCCCTCTGCTCCCTTTCTTCCACCCCCAATCACCCTTATTATGAGACCTGTTCCCTGCAAGCAGATGGCCTGGGCAACAGAGCTATTGTGTGGATTTGAAAACTGGCTTGACCGGCAAGCAATAGGATGAATAAAATGTGAGGGTGTGTTTCTGGGGGAGGTGGGGGATGTAATAGAAGAAAGACGGAAGCAGTGAAATTCAATTTGTACTCAGTATTGCTGGACAGAGGGAACAGACAAAAGGATACAATTTAAGTGCATGAACAAGTGCTGTAGTAGTATGAAGAATAAACTTATTGCTGTACATAGTACTGGTGCAACCATCTGTTTAATCTGCAAGGCAGGGATGAGACCAAGCTATTAAATACACGAATCATAATTAAATCCAAGACCCTCCCACAGTGTGCCATGCTCCTGTTTGCATCTGCATGAAACCTTTCAAATGATTGAATACTGATGTATCTGAGAAATGCTACAGATCATATAAGATTAATTAGGGTAGATTTTTTTTTTCAAATGTTTTGGAACATCAACTAAAATCAATTGAAGAGAGACAAACACATTCGTACATGTATAATAATGGTGGTCAATACAAGAGACGAGATCGGATGAAACGTACATTCTGAACAAGAGAAAGTGGTAACTTTACTACATTTTGTGCCATCCAACTCACACAACCCTGTTGTTAAAAAAAAAGAAAAAAAAAAGAAGCCATTCCTTGTAATTCTAGTAGAGAAGGATCATCTTTCAAAAGCTGTAGGCCGTAAAGTAATAGCATTTTAAACCATCCCTTCCTAATTAATGCTCATTCTTCCAGTTCTCTCACCACAACTACACCCACTCCTCCGAGATAGCCTCTGCTAGCTGATGGACAGCAGGTTGTTTTTCATTCATGATCCCACGCCCTCTTTCAGTATGTATTTTCACTCACCATCAATCTTAAAACACGGAAGAGGATTAAGTGTGTTGTGTGCAAGACTTGATTTTAAAACAGATAAATCTACAATGTTGGATTTAAGGAGGACACCAATTTCATTTGTCACCTAAGCACTTCTTAAATATATGAACCGAGAGGAAAAGGGAGCTGGCCAGATCATACCACCCCCATCTATCCCTCTTTATGTCCCTCATAAGGGAAGGGATAATCCCAAACTTGTGTCTACAGCAGAAAACATGAACATGCCTTCCACCTCCCACCCATCCATCTATTCGTCGTTCCAGCGAGCATAGACTGTGCAGCCTAATGTTCGGCCTCCGTCTGTTCATTAGAGCACAGCCATTAAATATGGCCCACTTTATGAGCAGGCAGGAAGCGTTTAAAGCTGTAGCATAGAACAGGGAATGGAGTATTCACAGGACGCTTACCGTTCACATGATGGCAGGCTTTTATTGAAAAAGTGAAGTAACTAGTACGGCTCTGAGCAAAGAACAGAACCTGTAGGTCTAAATGTCGTCATGTGGAATGGTGGGTTATTGTAGCCGAACAAGGACACACATACTTGGGTGGTCAGAAGTCATGAGATGCTTTTTGCATGATATATTGTAGTTTTCTATAACGTTAATGCTCACAAAACGACTACAGCTGAATGGCTCTCATAAACTGAGCTGAACTGATCTGTGTGTGTGCACTGTGTTCCTGTGCAGCTGCAAGCTGGCCACATCCTGCATTCTTGACACATGATGACCAAATCCATCTTTTCCCCTAATCTTTCATTTCCAGTGAAAAACAACCACAAAACAAATCTCCCTACTGAAAGCCAAAGAGAGAGAAAACTAACATAAAATAAAAAAAAACAAACATCTGCATCTTGCAAAACTTCAGTTTCAAGAGCTTTCTGGGAAAAATGCATGACTTCCAGCAGCAAAACTATGTGACATAAATAAACCAATAACTTGCCACTTCTTACAGTTAGAGGACAAACATCGGCAATAAAAGGCAGAGAATGGACAGCCTTATAAGGCTACATACAATCTTACCATGTCATCAGTGCACACATCTGCCAGCTCCTTCTGAAATATGGTTTCTGCTTCATAGCTTTTCTACCTCCTGCCATCCCTTTCTATCCCACTGTACTTTTTGCATTGTCAATGTCCCGACTACCAGCGAGAGCACGGACACTTTGGCTGTCTGTACACCCTCTTATTGGGGCCCTGAAGTACATCAGCATGCCAAGTAGGACAAGGGCACAGTGATTTGAGGCTCTTGTGTGACCTCTTGCTGACACTAAACATTGACTACTCTCCCGTTTTCACTTGGTAACTGGTATTTGTTTTCTACCTAGTGTGATGGTAATGCGATACAAGGGTGTAGAATGTCAGTGCTGGATTGTTATGTTAAGTGGGAATCATATGAATGATTGCATATACTAATGAAACGCTGAACAAAAGACTGAGTAGATGGTACACACAAATCACTCGTCTCAGCATCACATACGTCGTTGTGATGAAGTTACAATGGTAATTACATAAATACACTGGTTAAAATAGTGAGCACAAAAGACTGTTCTGTTCAAAATCAGCTTTTCTCCCCCCCTCATGAAAGAATTGCTGCAGCCATTTCCAGTGGTTAATGCTCTCATACAGCTTGTAACCCCACCAACAATTTCCTTATCCTAGAGTAGCCTATTAGCTCAACCCAAAAAACTGGTTTAATCCACAGAGAAAAGGTCCTTCCATCAGCAGGCAGACCGCACCCTCAATATACCCACCCCCATTACTAAGCCACAACCACAGAAATGGCTCTTTTTTCAGTGGGTGTTTGATAACGACCTTGCATCTGGTGCAAGTGTATGAGGAGAAAAATGAACCCTGAGAGGGTTAACTGCTTTTGATGGCCAGGAAAGCCCCGAGGTAGCAGTCAGTAGCGCTCATACCCAGCGGGATTAGTATTTCACCCTTCGTATATCAAATGTGGTAAATGACACTACAGAGCTCAGTAAAGGGTGTGTATGTATACACTGTCAGGGTTAAACAAGACAGTGCCAAACTATCACAGGGGGGTTGGGAAAGAGCAAGACAGAAGCGTTTGGTAAGCCACCACAACAGAGAAGCAATGTCATGTGGCAGACGCTGTCCTTTTTCCCTGCTCAGAAAGAAAGCCAAACTGCATTCTTACACAGAAATCACTTACACTGGCAGAGTAAGTAAAACAGGTAAAGTGGTGCAGATGGAAAACTGTGACAACATCGTTTAGTAATGCATAGGAGTCAAGCATAAATGAATTAAAATGAGACCGGTTCCCTATAAATCAAGCAGTATATTAGGAACAGGATGTGAGTCAGTCAGTTGCTAAGCCACTGTTGACAATTAATAAGCCTATTTCAAAGTACAGCAACAGTCACAGCACAATATTCATTACTGAACTGGAAAAGCTCCAGTGCCAACATCATAATACATCAACACTTGATCCATTTGCAAACGCTGTTGGCATTAAAAGAGAATTGCACACAACTTCTTAAATGCTTACCCCTCAGCCCAAGCCCTCAAAGAGAATATCCACTAGAGATTTTTTTGGTTGTGCAGGTGGGTAGGAATCATCATGCAACCTGATACCTTTTTGTGGCAATTCATGTAATTGCCATACTCACTCAAAAACTTTTTTTTTTGCATTTGAATTGGTTTGTTTAAAAATTGCATACATCCTGAATTGGGATATTTACAAAATCATGATATTTATAGAATCACGATAAGGATCAAATCTGACTTGGGTATCGTGATATCAAGTGGTCCCCATCTCAAACATCTACACAAACAAAAAAGTACTAGTGCAAATAATTCAACATGAATGCAGTATCCGCTCTTCCCCATGACAATCTTCACAATAACTTTGTCTGGGTTGGGCAGGATCAATATGAAAGTGGGCAGTCACTGCAAACAATGCTATGCCACAAAGATGTTATCACTCCCGAGTTTTAGCCAAACAAGAATAATCATGTGACAGCTCAAGAGTTCTGTAAACCACCTTTTCCCCTGGTCATAATTGTGTGGATACATTTTCACATTGGCCAATCAGCCAAAACAAAACCAGTGTTACAAAATATTGCATTTGCTTGCCCAGACCACACAAACACCACAGAGAAAAATGTGAAACATTAAAGCAAGGACAGCCAAAAGTAAAAAAATTTATGAAATCATTAGCTCGCTGCATGCAACGCTGAGGACGATGATTGAAGCCGAGGGATTGGACGCAAAACCAGATGCAGCAACTTGAACCTGCCGTACTGATGAGAATCACATTCCAATGTAAATCTGACCCAGAAACAGCACTGCTTGCTTACAGCCTGCCTAGTGACAATGTTAAAAACAATTCTGAGTTAAGCCAAATGTCCTTAATAAAACGGGTGTCTTAAATAACCTGACACAGCTGAGCTTTTAACACCAGTTGACAAGACTAGGTTTGACACATGCTGAGAATGCAGGACACACTGGACACCATAAATCACAAAAGAAGACAGGAAGCTACAGGCATCAAAGGCCTGGCTTCTTAAAATTCTGTGGTGTTTTGTAAATAAACATGTCCAAGCATCATCCACTTCCATATAAACAGACAATTTGACGGACATGGCAGATGACAAAATACAGGCATGTTATTGCAACCTACAGATTCACACCCCAATAACCTGCACATCTTAGTATTTTCTTTTCTCGAACACACCTGATTCAAGGAATCAGCTAATTAACAGCCCTGTCTGAGTTAAAGTGTGTTGGCAAGACAAAATCTGTAGGTTCGATGCTTTCAAACACCTATGTTTAGACACACACACACACACACACACACACACACACACACACACACACACACGATTTCATCCTTCATGATTTGGGAGGGTGGACCAGAAAGGTGTCGAAAATGTAAGTGGAGCATCTGAAGCCGAGACCAGAGGAGTTCTACCTTTACAAACTATTAAAACAATTTGATCAATCAACTTCTTGTTGGTGATTTCTGGATACCCCATTAGGATCAGGATGGAGGAGACTGAAAAGTTGTTCAACCCTATTAGATGATGTGTCAGGCAAACGTATAAAATCAAGCTCTACATCTACAAATATCTTCAGCCATCATGTTTTTTTTTGTTTTGTTTTTTTCATACCCTTAGGTGAGACCAACTTTCAGAAGCTTTGATTGACAATTATTACAAGCCAGCTTCATGTAAACAATCTTCTTCTTCTTCTTTTCTGGTGTGATCGACTTTGGGAGTCACATATACACTATACATATGGTGGATAATAGTCAGGTCAACAACCAGTGGCGTATTCCCATTAAAATTACCCAGACAGCTCGATGGATAGTGATGCGGGAGGAATGGACTGTGGACCAAATTCTGCAAACCAAATCCCAAACTACAAAAATTAACATACAAACTCGCGCGAAAGCAGCCGTCACTTTTAAAATGGCCCATATGTTGATGAGATGAATCCAGGAAGCAGTGCAGCTGGCATCAGGCAACAGGATTCTCCAACATTCCCTGAGTGCAAAAACTCACACCTCTGTAGAAATCAAACAAGGCTGGGTGGGTCATCAGCTTACTGTAACTCTCTACAGACACAGCATGTGGATTTTGGAGACACAGTGATGTGTGAGCACCATTGACTAGATGTTTACAATCAATCCGCCTCTATTACACGGTATCGATTTGATGTGCCAGTTAGTAAATGTGTCCGGTAAACGATCCGGGATCGGAATGACATTGTATCCGGATCCAATCTTTGAGCAGTTTGATGTTTTCACGACTTCAGCTTTATCTACTGACTAAGACGATTTAAAAAGGAGGAGACACCTGACCCAAACACCCATGCACACACAATACAGAATACATTCACAAGGTTATTTGTCATGCATACAGGGAAATGCATTAATATTCTGGCATTACTTTAAAAAAACACATTTTATATCATTAGCTATTAGTAAATAGCCGATGAACTCATGCGACGCCTGAATCAATCATCCGAGGGCTATGTTTAGAAGCCTGTTTTCTTTCCCAGTGATGTCTGTATGGTAATAGGGATACCAACGTCTGGCTACAAAATATTCGTCTTCCAAGGCGACCATTATTAGTCTATTCGAGCGATGTTAGCTATGCAAAAACACATGCATGACGTGAAGCCGCGGCGGTGTTAATCGAAAACAAGGAATGTAGACTATGAAAGCGTAAAATGCACCCGTTTATGCGTCTCTACTTAAGATGCGCGTGCTCTAAAAAAACAAACAAAAAACCCTTACGTTCAATTGCATTCCTAAAATCCACTCCGTCTGGTTGAGAAACACGACTCGGTAGAACACACATGAGGATTAAATGCTTTAATAGTTGTCTGACTCACCCGTAGGCCGAAATTCTCCTCCTGGTTAAAGCCTCAAAGGAGCGCACGCGGACAGCGCGACATTTACAAACGCGTTATCGTTGCGTAGCGCGCGCGCTCTAGTCAGACACGCAGGGTGCAGTGGAGCTAACAAAGACAGGATTTAAAGGCTCAACATTTTTCTTCCCTTTTAATTTCTACGAATCTGAACACAAACACACCAGAATTCGACCACAAACCAGCCGGTTTCCCCGAATCACCCCGGTGTATCCATTTATAAACTATAGCGCCCCTCCCTGGCTCGCGTTTGCTTATGCAAACTAGTCGCACCAGACAGTCACGCCCACTTTCCCCTCATCCTTTAATTCTTGAGTCTGGTTAATGTTTTACATTACTGTATAGTGCTGCTCATGGAGGGCTAATATTTAAACCCTTGGCTTGGTTTGTGACCCTTTTCAGCACTGATGCACATAGTTAACTTTGATATTTCATCTTTAGATGTTTAAATCTGGAGTGCAAGAGCTCTCAGTCTTTTGTTATCTAAGCTTGCAGCTGTCATCGCCATTGAAAAGGAACAGATAGAATGAATGCAAGATTTAACATGCACTTTTGTTCAAAGTCAGAAAGAAAGAAAAGGATGAAATAAGCATTCAGCCACCAAGGCCTCCAAACAAACAAACTGCAAGTCATGGCAGAGAGACGACCAAGCTGAATCTGTTGAGTACAAACAGACTGCAACTCCCACTTAAAGGGGAAAAATATTTATACATTTTGCATTTTAATTCTGTGAAAAACATGTTTATTACAGTTAGTGTAATTTTGGAGTCCAAAAGTGTCAAAATGCTTTGCATATACAATTATTTATAAATATGAAATATAAATAACAAAGTATTAATCTACAAGTATTAAAAGCATGATTTAAAATCCATGGAAATGAAAACAAATCAGTAAAATCCATTTGATTAATAATAGTAGTAATAATAAAAAAATTAAATTAAATGAAGAAATGACACACATAAAACGAAGGTCTGCATGTACATATGTCTCTGTATATCTTATCTAGCCATATATATCCATATCCCTGTGTGTAGTGTGTTGAAGCATATATAAGCCCTACATGTGGGACTGCTCAAGTTACACATTCCAAAAGCACACATGCTGGTTGATTCTTTTTATTTTTCAGTATCAGTGTTGTAGATGGGCTTCCAGGCCAATCTCCTGCACCTTAATGCATCGAAGTGCAAGTCAATATCTATTAGTGGGCCACATTACTAACAGGAATCAAAAATTACTATCTAATGTAGCGTTTGCTAAGCTTCTTAGACTTCTGCTGCATGTATGTGCTCCTCAGTATAAAGTAAGCTATATACAGCAGAGGGCGAGAGGGTGTAAACACATGGGTGGTACAGGGTAGCAGGTACCACCCTAAATATGGCTTATATAGTATGACATATTTGAATGATCTGATACTCTTTTGCAACCTTGTATGTATGATCATTTTAACAACAAAGTTATGCAGCAGCGTTCTTGTTCCCAGTGTGTTTCCTCTAGGTTCCCCAGTTTACTCCCAGGATATGACATTTATTAATGATAGACTTGCTTTTCACTCATACAATAAAAGGGCAAAAGTCAATAATGTGAAAACTCAGCTATGAAAATTCTTTCCCAAGTTCCCATTTTGAAAAAGATTGACTTTTGAAAAAGATTAATGTGCGAACTTTAGATTGCAAAATTTTATTTATAATTTGTTATAATTTATATTATAATTATTTTTATAATTTAAATAATTATTCTAAGAACATGGTTATTTAGCATCATTGCTGCCCCCCCCCCCCAGTGTGTTTCCTCCCAAAAACATGATATGTTAAACTGTCCCAAAGTGTGCAAATGTGTGTGTGTGTGTGTGTGTGTGTGTCCCGGGTGTCCATCTGAAGCCCAGTGTTCCATATGAAATGCTCTGGACTCACAACAAACCTGAACATGTAAAAGTGAACAAATGAATGAACCAGTTTGATTTTGGTTCCTGGAAGTAAAAATGACTAAGAATTCATTCAATTGGAATACACAGTTAACCTGAACAGAAGTGCCACCATATTCATTGCTGAGTAATGACAATACCACATGCTTGCTGTCTATTCAATATTTGAGCAGCAGGGTGTGGTTTATGTCATAATGACTGATAGTACGTTTTATAATCTGCCTCAAAACAAGAAAAAAAAAACATGGCTTTATGCTATAACTAGCCACAGATATTAAATCATCCAGAAGTTTAATCAGTAAATTATATCTGGTGCACTTTTTGTTAGCACCTGCGTTACAGATACTGCGAAAGCACCTTGTGTATGCATGAACATGAATTTTGAGCATCTGTTCTCAGCTACATTTTCTCTGACCTCATTTACTAACATACCAAGATTTTGACTTGTACTTCATGTTCCTCACCCTTTGATTACTCTCTGCAATATTCTCCCTAATAAAGCAAATGAGTAATTCTAGTCTGTGGATGCGACATTTAATATCATCTTGACTCAAATTTCCTTCACAAGCTTAGGATCAGGAACACTGTTTGCATATATGGTCAGCCAGCCAGAACACAGACCACTAAATGTTGAAAAATATAATATTGAAGTACGTAGTGTAGATAAAGACAATGCACAGTAAGATTAGGTGATTTTTATCTAGTTTTGGTGAGCCTACTACTGTATCTACTGTAGCACTAAATTCCTGTTTTTGATAAACACGAGTGGATCCTGACAAAGATATGTAAATTATTATATATCTATAAAATGAACACAAAAAGAATAGTTTTGAAATTGTTATTTTGCACAATACATTAATAAATGTCTGAAACAGTCCTTTACATGCTATAGACATCACACAGCTGTCTGGAATGACTTAAACAGGACCCGAGAACAAAATAAGATAAATTATGAGCCCTCCTTCTTCAGACTTACTGATGACATTTAGTTCAAAATGTCTTGCATGTTGTAGTTCAGTGTGTCTCTAATCCTATCTGACAGATAAGATAACCAATAGGTAAATATAGACCGGTGTTAGCATTTAAATTTAAAAGTTTTACAAATTCATTTTTCCACAAAGGTTGCCATTTGCATGGAATTATCCAAACCACAAAGACAGCTCTGCTCTTCCCGTGCTGAGGCCTTCAGTGTAATCCAGGGGTCTGTAGCTTTTATAATTTTGTTACAGTAGTGGAAATGACAATCTACAGTCATTATTAGTTATTACATTATTAACCTGTTTGACATTTATCTTTAAATTGAATAGATTTAATCCATCAGTTTACTTAAGCACACTGTCTGAGCAAAAAACAAACAAAAAAAACCAATAAAAATATAGTTGGAAGCAACGATGAATGGGCCCAAGCACCTTGTGCCATCGCCACCACAGCCCCAGATTTGTGTGTTAGTGCGTGTGTGTGTCACTGTGTGCGTGATGCCCGCTTGAGCGTGTGGTGTGTGAGTTTGTGTTAACATTTGTGATGTGTTTGCGCGTGTGCATGTGTGTGATCTTTGAGTGTGTTTGTGCGTGAGAATTGTGTAGAATGGGAGAATTTTATGTTAAGACCACCAAAAAGCAAAGGATGCTGGAAAAAAAAACATTGCACTATGATGTTACTCAATATAATGTCACACAAAGTTATTAACCCCTTCTCAGCGCAAGTTTAAGGCATCGCCACGGCTGATCCGTTTGAGATATCAAAAGCCTCTCCACAATTTTGCATCCTCAATGTACTAATGGATCATATTGGCCAGGTTTGGTGGTGATCGTATAAATCCCCTAGGAGATCAATCCATCGGGTGCGTTTTGCGAACGACCCAAATAACTGACTTCCTGTTGAGTTGAGCCCAGGACATGCAATGTGTATGCGGCAAAATCTTTTGTGGTTTCAGACTCTCAGGCATCCTCATGGCAGCAGATTCCAACCTGTCTATCATTTTTCATGAGCATATTAAGACCCCCAAAAATAAAATAATAATCCTTAGAAAAACCAGAAGGCCCTTATACACAGTGCTTGTAAAATAGGCACACACGCTAAGATTTCATTCAATCACCCTTAGGTTTGATTACAGCACACAATGTGGTGGCCAGTTTATTCATGAAAATGATTCCTCATGCTTCCCAGCTCCCAGAACACTCTTTCACAATTTTAATCCAGAATATGCCTGTGGCAGCACAGTGGCGTAGTGGTAAGCACTGTCGCCATGCACAACCAGTGTCTGAGTTTGATTCCTGTCTCTGTGTGCATGTTCTCCCTGTGCTTGGTGGGTTTCCTCCAGGTACTCTGGTACCCTCCCACACCCTACTTGAAACCCCATCCAGAGTGTACCCCACCTTGTGCCCTAATTCCCCTGGGATAAGCCCCAGGCCCCCCACGACCCTGTATACAGGATAAAGCGCTATAGACGATGATTGAGTGAGAATGAGTGAGAATTTGCCTGTGCGATCAGGGAAGAAAAACCCCATTGATGTGATAGACCTGGTCACTCAGTACATTCAGTTCATCAGCTGACTTCGTTGCATTGCCACATAACGTTGTTGACCACCTGGTCAACCTGGCCTTAATGAGATTTGAGAGTAAAATGATGAGGAATAAAACCTGTATGGATCTATTAAATACAGTACTGAAGGGGTTGTGCAGAATTTATTTTACAGTTCATGTTAAGACGTCCTTGGTCATTCACATTTGAGAACTTCTGCTTTAATGCAGATTTTTTCCCAAATGCATCAACCAAATGAATAAACATGAATCAGTTTTAGTTCTAGTATCGAGTTAGAAGTAATACATCATAAATACATTGCTGGTTAATTTTCCATACTGCATTCCATTTTTCAAAAAAACAAACAAAAAAAAAACATGCAGCTCGATTTTATTCCAGAGGGTGACAGAGTTTGTATGTGATTAAGTGATGGTGAAGTAGAAACTGTGTTGGACACTGGCCCTCCAGGACTGGACTTGAACATCCCTGATTTATGGGTCAGGAAGGGAAAAGCCATTTAAAAAAAAAAAAAAACAGGCTAAAAGCTGGCAAAAGCACTTGTGCATCCATAAGGGGGAATATTGACATGGTGTGTATAGTGGATTTCATTCTGGTAAAAATCGCACAATAATCTAATGACAATTTGAGTCTCCCAAGAGAAGATGTGTGTCTGTATGTGCGACTTCTAAAAAATGAAATAGCTAATGCAAATATATGCTTCCTTAATAAAGGTTTGGTAAAATTCCTCATGAACAGTTTAATTGGAGTTGCGGATAGAGGAAAAGTGTGATGACGATGGATAGTGATCTCTGCGTGTTGCATGTTTCGCAGGCACAATCAGCTTGTGAATGTTAACATTTTTCATGAGGATCAAATAAAAACCATAATAAGCCACCGGCATTATAGAAACTTTTTATACAACAACAGATTCACTGAAACTTTTCTCAGAAACTGTTGTGAGTTAAATAAAGTCTACAACTGCAAAATAAATTGATACAATGAACAGATTATACATACTGTACGTGCAAAGAAACTGATAAAATAACCAGAGACAAAAAAAAGAAAAGAAAAGAAAAAAGACCTGCCTTAAAAGTGTCCAAAACAGCTGTTTGTAAAAAGCCATCGAAATGAGATGCTTGCATCAGTATAATCTATTCTCCAAGTATGATGATCATGGGTAAAAGACAAAAACGGAATTTTTGAATATTTACATTTTATATAACTCAAATAATTACACAAAAAAATGGAATTGTTTAGAAACTTCATTCAAGTAGACATGAGACAGAGAGCCTTTAACAGACTGATCTTCATTTGTCTGTTCACCATTTTCTATTGTAACAAGTACTCACAGTAATTGCAATCAGCCTTAAAAGGAACCTGAGGAAACAAATGTGTGCTTTACCATTAAATGCATCACTGCTGGTGCATGTAAAACCTTTTATATACATAAAACCTAATTATAGTACACTTACTCACCAATCACTTTATTAGAACCCTCTCTACACCTGCACATTAATGCAGTTAATAAACCAATCATGTACCTGATTGGATAACTATATACTGTATATACTATAAATGTTCCTAATAAAATGACCAGTAAGGGTACGGATGAATAAATTAAAATTCTGTACATAATGATTAAGTCAGAGACAAGAAATTAAACATAATGAATCACTGCAACAATTCATTTCTTATTCGAAACTTTCGGAATAATAAAGGAGGTAAAATCTAGTTCGGTCCTCATCACAAGCCATAGTTGCACTTGGCTGCAGCTGCATCTCTAAAATCCTGAATACACATGGACTGTATTGTTTAAGATGTAGGTCATGTTGTCACACGCCTTCAGAGAATCCTATTTTAAAGAAAGCGACACTGCACCCTGCTGAGCTTATTTACATCCAGGAACAGGAGAGCAGCCCAAACCCCCTCTGCAGCATCAGAGAGAGTGAACATCCTGTTCCAAAATGTCTGACCTAACTAAACATTTCTAATGTTTCCCAAGCTTGCAAAGTTTTAATGCCCTCGAGCTTATTTGTAATATTTACATACTAGTCCGAATTGAAGCCCACCTTATCTGAAGTTGTTCACATTCGTCTCAGGTTTGAAATATAATTCATTTGAATACAGCAAATAAGAACTGGTTTAGGACACAGAGAAGGCATGTAGAATTTTGGCAGAAGATAAAAGAAGCACAAAATCCATTTATGGTTAACTAAAAAAAAAATAATAAAAAAAATTAAAAACACGCCTACGTGCTTTTGCAAGAGAGGAAGCTGTCTGAATAGACAGGAGACATGTCCAGGCACATAGAGATGCCTCTTTTGTCCTGATTGAACATCGGAGGGCCAAATCATTTGTCTCAGCAGATATTCTACTGACCACTGTGGGGATGACTCGAATAATATATTACAAAACGTCTCACTAGGGCAGATAATCCTGAAAGAAACAAGGAGGAAGTGATTAGTGCAATGTGTGGGGTAGTGAAAGTGATGTGCGGTGCAACGGCAATTCTTCTACTTCAAAAATGACAAGTTAGCCAAGATTTATCTTTAGTTTAAAACAACACATGTACACCAAAAAAAACATGAACAGGATCTCTACATGTATGTAAGCTCCTGCCAACTTAACAGCACTAAAATCATGTTAAAAACGACACGTAAAACACTAACTAAACATAGACTGTTGTTTTAAATAAAGTTTGTGCATTGCACTAACATAGTGCTGCTGCTCTCTGTGAACTGGGTGAATGACAGAAATTGCTTGTTTGTCGTTTCCATTGCTGGATTCTCATTTCCTTTTCACCGTCACATCCAGGAGGAAAATCCTCTCTCCTACAGCGTGTGTGGAGATAAACGTCTGTTGGCTGCAGGACTTGGTATCTGTATCTATCCAGTTTTCTAACCATGGAATGGCTGCAGCATCACACCATCACCAGCAGGGAGCGCTAGAGCTAGCAACAATGATTAGTTGACCAGTAGGACGTCTTCGTAGGTTGTGGTCCTGGAAAGTAAAGCAGTGACCAAAATTATGATTCTGATTATTAGGTACATGGTTTGCTCAGAACAAGTTCATCTGTAACAAAGTAAAAATAAAATGTTAAAATAAAGGAGTTTGTCATTTTTATGGCTTGGGACTCCTCTGTGAGGAGAAGGAAACATCGTTTGTTAAAACTATTCATGCTTCATGATATTTTCTTCTTATGATCAGAATTTGCTGGCACTTCATTCAACATTAGCTTAAGCTGGAGATACACCACATGGACTTTAGACGGGATTTTGTATAGGATTCAAAATCATACCAAGTCTGTCTTAGTTGCAGACAGATGGCTTGATAAGATGGCACAGAAAGGTACAGACTTGAATCAGCAAATATTTAAGAACAGAATGAAAAGGATCATGTGCAGTATACAGGAAATAGAGGGAAATTCTAAATATAATATAAACATTTAATAAAAAAAAAAATAATAATAATAATAATAATATGTAAGAGAAATAATGAGACCATCCATCACATTGTTGGTGCCTGTGAAACAATGTCCAACATGTCCTATAGATGGCGAAACAACAACCAGGTGAAAAACATCAAATTTTTCCTTGGCTAGTGTCCAGTGGATGTGCTGTGGTGATGGGGGGACTGGAATCTGAACGAACACAAGATCATGGAGAACTCACTCACTGCTTTATTCTGTACACAGATTTGCAGGGGGCCTGAAGCCTATCCCAGGAGACTTAGGGCACAAGGTGGGGTACACCCTGGACTGAGTGCCGATCCATCACAGGACACAATTACACACACTCACACACTACGGGCAATTAGCCTAATCTGCATGTCTTTGGACTATGGGAGGAAACCCGGAGTATCCAAAGGAAACCCACCAAGCACGGGGAGAACAGAATCCACAAAGAAGTGGATAAGTTAGATCAATATAACCAGCTCTGGAAAGAGATTGAAAGACTCTTTCAAAAAACAAATGCTAAAAAGTGATCCCCATTGTTATCGGGGCCACTGGAGTGGACGCAAAATCCATCAAGAGATACATGGAGAAGCTATGAACCAATATAGAGATATCGATTCTTCAAAAACAAAGAATGTTTTGTCTGTCGTCAGCAGAGTCCTCAGTACCAGCAAAACCTAATCTCGAATACAGCACTAGGGCTTGCCTTAACCAGTTGCCTAACCAATCCTAACTTGACCCTAATACCCAAATCTATCCTCATCTTGGACTTTCAGCTATTCCCTTTCTCAAGGAATCTTTTGAGCGGGGTAGCACAAAGAACTGGTTTAAATAATAATAATAATAATAATAATAATAATAATAATAATATTCCATACCCCTATCTAACAGCCCCCGCCTCAAGTTTTCATCCAAATTAGTTTCCCCCCTTTTCCCCCCCTTTCTCAGCACAGACGATGGCACATATTAAAACTTCTGCTTCCTGACATTTTTATTTTTAATTTTTTTCACCTTGAAGGTTTATTTTGCTCTTACAAGCATTGTGGTGAGTTTGGTATGTTCAATTGACTGTAGTTGGAGTGACAAGTCATGTATTCTGTGATCCCTCACCTGGCGCAGTTGTTAAGTGCATGATCCACTGTTTTTCATTCATCATAAAAAAAACAAAAAAACAAATCCGCTGAAGCAGTTAGCATGTACTCCCAGTCCTTTCAGAATCTTTTAGGATCGTGAACGTCGTGTTGTGTATCCCCAGCTTTATTTTAAATGTCAGGAAACAGTTGCTAACTCTTTGTCATATCTATACAAATCAGCACATACTTTGTGTGTAAGTGGTCAGACCTGTCACAGCAGCAGAAAAAGGAGCATGCTGATGTCTCCACTCCCCGGAACTTCCCCGAGCTGGGTGTGTCTTTGCACTCGGCGATGAACGCGTGCAAATCGGTGATGTGAATGGGCTCCTGAGTTTGGTGCTATTTACAAAAACAACCCAAAGTTGAAGCCAGACCCATAGACACATACACACATAACCGGCTTTTTCATTTAGATGAAAATATATGTTTGTAAGTGGTTTAATTCTCTCCCATCCTTCCAGCTTACCTTGATGGTCTCGTATGCCCCGGTGATAAGGGCGATGAAGAGCGACAGCACCATGTAAATGAACAGAGAGATGAATGTGTACAGGTACACCTAGAAAAAACAAACAAACAAACAAAAAAAAAAAGTTATATGCAAAACCTGTGAGGCACTTAAAAAATTTTATCAAGATAAGAAATTGTATTTTAATGAATGCAATGCATCAAAGAGTTAGCATGAAGAAATGTGTAATTCTTTTGCAATGAACAGTAACCAAGGAGAGCAAGGAGCACCTGATATCTACTTTCATTATATTTAATCATTTTTGTTATTCCTTTATTATTCAGAAACAATCTGCAAAGTTTCCAGCTGAAGTCTTTACTTCCATTCTCACTGCACCTGTATGTGTGTCAGCTGTAAATGTAAGACTTTCAGTGTGCTCTGGTTCTCACCCAGCTGTTTTCTCAGCTTCCAGCACACCTGATTTAACAAATCAACCCCTTAACACACTTTCTTGAAATGCACTGGGTGAAACAAAGCAGGGAAAAACAGGGAAAACTCTAACACAAGGGATGAGAACCACTAATGTAGTGCAACTTCCAGAAAGTGTCCTTAAATTAGGACACAGCCATATTGCTCGTACGCGTCAACAAATAATGTGCTGAGCAAAGGTGAAAAAACTGCAGCAGATTCATGTCGAAACATGTAAACAGTGCAAGATGAGCTGAAACTGAAGATGCACAGAAGCATGAGTTTGTGTGCATGCATTAATGCTTAAGCATGTGTAAGCAGTATATTATAAAAAAAAAAAAATAACACACCTGGCTAAAGACCCACACCAGTGTGCTGCTCTCCTGCATGCCACTGAAGGTGACGAACATGTCGTCTCCGTTTATCAGAGAGAACAGGCACTCGGACACCATGGACAAAGAGCGGAACTGAAGGAAGAAGTCAAACAAACATTCAACATTAAACGCAAAGTATATCATACTGACTAATAAAATGGGTCTAAGTATAGTAATGACCCTGATGGAGTCTGTTCTCAACAAACGTACAGTTAAGTACAAAAGTCTTAGGCACCATATTATATGCTGTATCAATTTTATATATATATATATATATATATATATATAAATAAAAATTAGGGATTTGCATAAAAATAGAAAGGAGAGAGCGTGACAAAGTTACCAGAAGAACTCATATTCTCCAGCATGCTCAGTAAAACCGAACAGCTGTTTTACTTATAAACCTGAAAAAATCTGTGTCTAAAACTCCTGATTTTAAGCAATTAATTTTCACTCCAAATATTGACTGTTTATTTTATTGCTCTTTATAGAAGTTTCTTTTATGCAGAAATGTTTTCAAAAGCATCTTTCACTTATGCCATATTTTTGTATGTGCCCAAGACTTTTGTGCAGTACTATAAGTAAAACAGCTGTTAGGTTTTACTGAGCCTGCTGGAGAATATGAGTTCTTCTGGTAACTTTGTCACACTCGCTCCTTTCTAGTTTTATGCAAATCCCAGGAGCGTAATATTAGGTGTTTTGTTTCCATCTGAAAACTGGTCTGTCTTGTACTATTGTTTTTTTTCTTTACAGCCAAGCATATATTCTCCTGTAATGTTATGTATTAATTTATAAGTTATATATGGAAATACTGAATGATTTTGTACATAATTATGCAGACATGATAAACATATATAAAAAAATTGGTACAGCACATAATATGGTGCCTAAGACTTTTGCACTGTACTGTATATAATATCCAACGGTAAAAGGAAACACGTAAATTAAGAATAAATGAAGTTCCGAGCTCACTGATTGCTAGTGGGCTTTCATGCATTACCTTGACGTGGTACGGCCCTAGAACGATCCAGCCACAGAAGCAGTAGCCCAGATAGATCACTGCCACACAGCAGCAGAAACGGATCACGTTAGGAAATGCTGCACGCAACGTCACGATCAGAATCTGGAGCACAAGAGGACATTTTCATGCTTCATTCATTAAACAGCAGCAGTTTTGGGTGAACGTGTCAAAAAAAACAAAACCTTGAAAGGAAGTTTACAGGTTTGCGTGTGTGTGTGTCTGTTTTCAGTTTGTTAAGAATGCAAAACAGTTTTGAATCTAGGATTAATATCTTGATGTGTTCTGTCTACATGTCAGGACTGCAAAAATGTGTTTCAAAACAAAAACAGACAATGATTGCATGTGGGCATGTGTTTATACCCACATAGAGACCGAATATCCACAAAAAAAAGTTTTTCTCTTGGATACTAGGGTTATGATTAGGATAAGACTTGGGTGCATGTGTAGCATGAACTAAGAACATCCTTGTTTGTGTGTGTGCGTGTGCGTGTGTGTGTGCGTGTGCGTGTGTGTGGCCTCAATCAATCAAAACATACACAGGCTACATCTCCAGTCTACCTCTTCATAAGAACTGAAGATTAATTCTATTTAAATCAGCTAGTCTTTTTCTTTTGGCAAATACAGTACTGTGCAAACGTCTTGACACCCCCCTTCATATTAAATTAATTTTATAGATTAAATGAAAGAAATGGAAACGAATGGTTGTGAATGTAAAATGAATTTTAAACTTCTGTTAATTGGAGGGCAACATATTTCATTTTTTTTACTATTTAATGTCAATTATAAAGAAACTGAAATCGAATAGAATATATTCATAGAATATTCAATAGAGTAGTCCATACTCGACAAAAGAGCAAAAATGTTCCAGTATTTCTATCTATGTTCTAAATGCTTATCTAAAACGTGACTATATTACTATACTCACTCGTTATAATGTGCAAGGTTACATCTGCATCAATAAATAAAAAAAATAAACACTGCACTGAATGTTTTCGTGTGGAAGGTTTTCATGTGGAGGTTCGATTCCCAGCCAGTGCACAAACCCCAGCCGCTAGATGCAGTGCCGGTCCCAAACCCGGATAAAATGGGAGAGTTGCATGAGGAAGGGCATCCGGATCAGGATGGTCCGCTGTGGCGACCCCTTGACGGGAGCAGCCGAAAGACTTTGGCGAGCCGATCATGGCTACTCATTTGTAAGCAGCGAAGGCAGGCATTTCTTTAGAAATATCAGAATTGCTGCATTTTTAAGAGACGGTCTATTCCTCTTATTATCGCGAATGTGTGCAGCCTCTGTCAGCCTGCATGCATGGAGCGGTAACGTAAACCTGGGTTGCCTGTTTTTAGGCTTTGAACTCTCCGCAGAATAAGGCTCAAGCTTTGAGTGTTTCTGCTATAGGTAGCTAAATGAGGGTCGACTTCTAAGATTTAGGAGCTGCCTGTGCACATAACTTTTCACACTTGAATTATTCACAGTGCATTGTTCTTAAGTGTCGAATAAGGTTTGTTGTGTGACAGATGTTCCCTCGTGTGCTTTTGCTTTAGGAAAAAAACTTTGCATATTGCAAATCTGATGACTTTTGCAGAAACTTGGTAATATTCTCAGACTGGCGACAGCATGTCACGTGTATGTTTTTGTCATCACAATAATATCGCTTTATGTCAGCAGTCATAAATACTATCTCCGGCCTGATCATCTGTCGTCATCATCTGCACCCGTTTCTCACTGGTTTGAAGTTAGATGTTTTTTATGGTTGAATCATTCATAGGTCACTTCATTTTATATCATCCATTCATTCAATTCAATTCAATATGGGACCTACAGTATACATACAAAATAAATAAATAAAATTCTCTGAAGCTGGTCAAGGGATTGACCTGATTGAAAGAAAAAACTTCCCAAAAATGAGAAAGTCCTTCAGGAAGACTGCAGAGCTATTTTCCAAGACTACATAAAAATACGAAAATATTAAAGTCTAGAAGCAAAATATGAAGACATGCAGGGTGGCTCAAGGCTTTTGCACTGTACTGTAGGTCAGACAGACTGAGTTCAGAATAATTCAACATTTTTTTTTCTTTTTAAAATATCAGAACTGGTTTAGTACCTGTGACTGATACTTGATTATAGAGGTTGCAGGTTATACCATGTTGTACTTACATTGTACTTCTGGAAGAAGCTGAGGTAGCGAATCACCCCCACCCACACCAACAGGGTTGACGTTCCCAACAAAATCCCACACACGTCATAGGACGACATGTTCTGAAAGGGGAAAGAACAGAAGAGATCAAAATCATCAGCCAAATTAAAAATATCTGCAGAAATATTGTCATTTTTGTTATTTAGATTAACTATAACTACATATTTTAAGGTGACCTAAATCCACTCTATATTCTTGTCGCAAAGAAGCTTACAGAAAAACAGGATAAATTCTGATACTAACAGTCTGTAGTAAAATTCCGACAAGAAGCCAGAGGAAAAGTACAACACCTGTGGCACGCAGAAAGAGTGCAAACATTTCAGGCTATCTTGATAAGAAAGGTTCTTTCTATAAAAATCTCTCATATTCTAATAAGAAAGTCTCATTCTTTATTAACTACCTTAGACTCGATGCCGATCTTTATGAAGGAGCCGACGATGGTGAGGAGATCGCTGATGATGAGCAGGATGTACCAGCCGTTAATGAACTCCATCCTGTCGCCCCAACACACCGTCCGATTCAGTTTGCTTTTAAAGTACCGTACAAACTCCTGCAGAAGAAAAGTACTCGTATAAGCCACAAATTCTAAAACGTGCAGTTTATTCAATAAGGAAGATCTCCTCGTTAATTACTTGCTGAAGGAAGAATCCTCTGACAATAGAGCGCCCACAGAGCACCAGAGACAGGCCACAAATCAGCGCTACAACCACATCAAAGGCCACCCGGGTGTAGCTCTCGGCTAGACGAGAAGGAAGAGATCAAAACAAACAAAAATGTCAGCCTTGTGGAAAAAGAAGCACATGTAGATGTTTTAGAAAGCAGAACAAAAACAAAGGCAAAACCATGATTAATCAACTTTAAAAAGGTGAAGTGGAAAAGGCAAACAGCACACACACAGCACTAGTTCTATGAGCTTTTATCTCATCCATGGTACAAGGAAAAACTAATCCAGACTGCATGGAATATTATACATGCATGCAAATCACAAATAAATATTATTTTAAACATTCAAAGCCAAAATAAATATTCGTGGCATATTTTCAATATTAAATGATTATTTTACATATTGTTAAATGTCTCTTGACGAGATGAAAGACTCGATCAGAATCAATGAAGTAACAACGAAAAAAACTGCCAGTCTCACCATGGCCGGACACACTGGGGTCTCTGCACTCTTGGATAGAGACCTGGTTATCCAGACTGATCTTTACCTTGCCGCTGTGAGCCTTATTGTCCAGGACGATCTGATCAGAATAATAATAATAAAAAAAAAAATAGAGATTTTATTCACTTAAAAAAAAAAAATAGACCTGGCCTGACTTGAACATTAAAGTCAACGATTAACATGTGATCTATTTGGACTCTGATTACAATTTTCCCATAATGCCATTCAAATTCCTGCTGAAAGTAGACTTGTTCAACAGAGACTGGCTGATTAAACTATCCATTAAAACTATCACATCCATCATCTAGTAGATCGCTAACTAGCTGAACTGAGTCTGTGCTATAAATCGGAGCAACCGTATTGAACATGTTACTCTCAAAGGTGAAACGAAAATACAGCACAAAGTTCCACCACAATTGCTGAACACATCATTATTTCAACAAAAACAAATTCAATGCATTTTGTGCCCAGGTCAATGTTGGTGCATTTTGGTTTAATCAGGTCAATGTCAATGGTGAAATAGCTTTCGCATAAATATTCTTACTGTGTGAATGTGAATGCAGAAGTGTTCTGGTTTCTGTTCAAGCAGCAGTTCCCGTTTTAGACATTTAAAAAAGAAATGGTAGAAAATACGACACTAAGCAATGAGCGGAAAAGGCGGCTCACCGTAATTACAAAAGTGTAGCAGTCGGGAATCTCGTTGTTTATGATAGTCTGGAGATTTATAGCCTTTAGCTGAAACTGTATTGTAACATTGATGAGCCTGAGAAAGACCAGATTAAAAAAAAAGAAGAAGAAGACGGAAACAGAAAGAAAAGGAAAAATATGTATAAATAACAAGTGCAATGGGAAAACAGAACTGATTTTCTTGTTGTGTTTTACTCGTGACTCTTACTTGTGAAATTTAAGAGTAAAGTTTTTGTAGTCACTTTTTAAAAAGCCATCAGGTACGTTGAGTGGCGAGATTCCTACACATGCTATAAACAGAAAGAGAGACACGCAGAATGAAGATGATGTTAAAAAAAAACTATTATCAAACATTTTCCCGGCCGGTGCTTCACTCCCAGCCTCTTGGTTGCAGGGCGTCCCTAGTGCTGGTCCCAAGGTCGAATAAAATGAGGGGAGTGTCATTGTGTCATGAAGGGCAACTAGTGTACAACCTGTGCCAAAATCAACACGTGCAGATCAGAAGATCTGCTGCAACAGAAATGACATGATTCAAAAAGACTGCAGGGAACTAAAATGTGTCTGGAATCATGTTGACTAAAATATTACGGTTAATCTGCTGTGACTCAATTAAGTCTAATGCAAACATTATGTGGAAAATCTAACGGTCACAAAACAAAGATAAGGCCAGTTTTGGTACCTGTAATAACATGTGGGTCGATGGTGAAGGTGTCATTGGCTGGGTCGATGCGGCCTTTTTTATAATATTGCTGGCAGAGAGACAAAGCACTACCGTTGTACCCCACTCCGTACACATACGCATAGCGTCCCACGGTGGTTTCCGGCAAGTGCAGGTACTGAAAAGATGGAGACATGGAGGGTGAGGATGGTTTGGAGGTAGTGTGACGAGAATAAGAGAGAAGATTATAAAAAGAGAGAAAAAAAAATGGCACACTAATATTTCATTTAACCTTGACACCCTGATGCTGGATTTTTTTTTTTTACCCTTATGTTGCCAGCTGAAACATATTAATCACTGCAGCAATTCAATCAAGAGCTCTTAAATACAGTATTTGCTTATTTAAATGCAAATGTTGGGGGCCAGGCAGCCTATACAGTGTCACTTCCCTTTCACAGAAAAAGAAAGAACAATCACAAAGGATAATTATCCTAATTTACGAACATTACATGTGAACTACAGTACAATGTCATTTCTGGTTAATAAGAACAATGTACACACTTTCACTCACTTTATATAGTGGCATAAAACCGACATACCATGTTACTGAAGACGGTTTAAGAAAGAGAAACAGTGACTGTTTAAACCTAGACATGGCTTAAAAGATGAGCCTTACAGTAACAGAACTCATGCACTATTTTTAGATCTTAGTCAACCATTGAATTTTTTTTTGTGTATCTACACAGCCAAGTTTATTTTTTTTCACATGGTATTTAAGATCTTGATTAACTAGTTTGAGTAAGTTACATTACAGCTAGAAGCATATTCAGCAGTATCTGTGCATCAGTTTTACGTTCGGTTCGCATGTCCAGGAACATCCAGGAGTATTATCGATATGAGAAAATGTATTGTCTACAGCAGTCAAATCAGTGCTAGTTTCTGTAAATAAAATTCTCAATTAATTACAAAAGCATTGTAGTAATTAAATGGTTTCACACATCATAATCATAATAACTGCTGGATACTTAGTCAGGAATTTAGTCACATACTAAACTGTTTCTCTTTGCACTGTTTCTCTTTATACTTCTACACTCACAGATAGAGATTCAGGTTCCTCTTAAGACTTATTCTTCATTTCTTCTCAATTACTTTTTCTTGTATATGTATATTTTTGTAAAGCTGCTTTAGGACAAAATATATTGTTATAAACTTTAAATGAATCAACAAATCCATACCAGGAAATAGTGCTGCATAATTATTCGCATTTAAAAAAAAGCACTGGATACGGCCTTTATGAAATTAGCTAATAGCAAAAGGTTTAAATTTATTCCTGAAAATATACGAATTTATGTATAGCTTGTCAATAATTTATGCATTTGTTCAATTTTTTTTAAAAACACAAATATTGGCAAACTTCATTTTAATGTGATGGTTTGTGCCATTATTTGCTTTTAAAATACATTTAAAAGCTAAATATTACGTTTACCACATTTTAATCAGTTTAATCTTGCAAACATTGCTATTTGTTTTATCGTCAAATCATGCAGCCTTAAGAGGAAGTCTGAATTTAGACTTCAGACAGCAGGAGGTTTAAATGCAGGTGGCTGTTCTTTAGCCCCTAGTTTATTATGTTCATGTAAAAACATTTAGTGAACCATTATCTTGTCATAATTTATATGTAAACATATTCAACATTTTAGTAATATACTCAGGAGCCTTAGGAAAAGTCAAATAATGCTATGAATGTTAAATATGCAATACGTCCTTTATTATTTAAACAACTACTGATTAATGAGACATTTATGACAGACATTTATGACAGACATTTATGCTCTTTAAATGATATACACATAATCCTGCACTCTGAGGAAAGAGCAGCAATGTAAGTGTGACATTTACACATGCATGCTGTCGATGTCATGTGATTCTGGTACGACTGAAACCTGGTGGGGAAAAAAAAAAAAAAAAAAGGAGTTCACTGTATATATGTCTATAACTGCTCTCACAGAGGCACATCAGGACAATCCTGACAACAGACTAATGATATTGGTGTTACAGTAGCATTCCCCAAAAACATTCTGCTATAATTAAACACTTACACAGACCATACAGGGGTTGGACAATGAAAATGAATGCCAATTTAGTGTTGGAGGTTTCATGGATAAATTTGACCAGCCCGGAGTGTGAAGGTTTAATTAGCACAGTAATAGTACAGTTTTGCTTAAGATATTGCAATACACACAACATGATGGGTGACATATCAGAGCTCAAAAGAGGACAAATTGTTGGTGCGCGTCTCGTTGGTGCATCTGTGACCAAGACAGCAAGTCTTTGTGATGTATCAAGAGCCACAGTATCCAGGCTAATGTCAGCATACCACCAAGAAGGACGAACCACATCCAAGAGGAGCTTTCTGAAAGGGATGTCCGGGTGCTAACCCAGATTGAATCCAAAAAAAACATAAAACCACAGCTGCCCAACTCATTGCAGAATTAAATGTGCACCTCAGCTCTCCTGTTTCCACCAAAACTGTTCGTCAGGAGCACCAGAGGGTCAATGTACATGGCCGGGGTGCTATAGCCAAACCTTTGGTCACTCGAGCCACTGCCAGCAAAACCTTGGGCTGTGGACAATGTGAAACATGTATTGTTCTCTGATGAGTCCACCTTCACTGTCTTACGTTATGGTTTGGAGAAGCCCTAAAGAAGCGCACCACTCAGACTGTTGCATGCCCAGAGTGAAGCAAGGGGGTGGATCAGTGATGGTTTGGGCTGCAATATCATGGCATTCCCCAGGCCCAATACTTGTGCTATATGGGCGCATCACTGCCAAGGACTACCGAAACATTCTAAAGGACCATGTGCACCCAATGGTCCAAACATTGTATCCTGAAGGCGGTGCCATGTGTCAGGATGATAATGCACCAATATACACAGTAAGACTGGTGACAGAGTGGTTTGATGAACATGAAAGTGAGGTTGAACATCTCCCATAGCCTGCAAAGTCACCAGATCTAAATATTATTGAGCCACTTTGGGGTGTTTTGGAGGAGCGAGTCAGGTAACGTTTTCCTCCACCAGCATCACGTAGTGACCTGGCCACTATTCTGCAAGATGAATGGCTCAAAATCCCTCTGGCTACTGTGCAGGACTTGTATCTGTCATTCCCAAGAATTGATGCTGCATTGGCTGCAAAAGGAGGCCCTACACCATACTAATGAATTATTGTGGTCTAAAACCAAAGACGTTTCAGTTTCATTGTCCAAACCGTGTACATGGTTCTCAAAATTTATATTACATGGATAATAATTTATGGTAGAATCAAAAGAAAAAAAAATTACTATAGTAAATACAATGTGTTGTATGAACATTGAAATAAATCAACACAAACAAAGCTGATCTTTGGCAGACGGTGATGAATATTAATGTCACGTGACAAGGTGTCAAAACAAACGATGTCGGAAAACTTAAACGAGTGAAGATTTTTCTTGGCAGAATTCACCAAAAACTTGCATCTTTTTTGCGAGAGTTGGCGCTGTAGAAAATCATATGATCCCAGTGCCATGGAAGGGAGGTTGGGCCTAATTACCATACTAAAAGTACAGGCTGCACAAAATTAAAAATATATATTTTTATTAAAAATATTCCATTTTTATTAAAAATATTCCATTTTTATTAAAATACTTATTTATTGTGTATTGAATCAATCTTTAAAATGTCCATATAGAACATTAACTTACTTACCCTGAAGAATAAATGAAACAAAGTGCACCATCATAACATACATTTTCTGGATATTCAATTCAATTTAATTCAAATTTAATTAAATTTAACAATTGACTTTCTCGCAAAGCAGCTTGATACAATCAAGAGAAAATTATGGAAATTTGTATGAAATCTAAGGAATGTGTATGAATCAAAAAATGGATATAAAAGTCAACTTTCAGAAGGCTCATTTTATAGGCCAGCATTAAGCAAAGAAGATTCTGATTGTAGATCATGTAAAAGCTTGCTGAAGTTGCATCATGAATGCATCGACAGGAGAAATCAGAGCAATGTTTAAAAGTGAAAGTAAGAGCATTTTGACATGCACACAATGTGACATGGATTGGGAACAGCTGCGTGACCATAAGAAAACCACTTGTTAGTAACAATAATCGACAAAAAAAATTGTTACCGAGCATAAACATTGGACTTTGGAGCAATGTTAAAAAGACATGTGGTCTGATGAGTTCAAATTGACCCTATTCCAGAGTGATAAACGCATCAAGGTAATAAAGGAAGCACAACATCATACATAGTGGACATCGTACAACCCTCTGGAGGCAGCGTTATGATCTGGGGTTGCTTAAGTTGCTCAGGTCTAGGCTTAGCAGCGTTATGCGACAATAAAAAGTCAGATGACTACCTGAGTGTACTGAATGACCAGGCTATCACATCACTGGAGAAATATTCTGTCAAAGAGTGGCTCTGAGATCATGAGGAGAGACTTTCACACATGAATTGACCACCACATACACATTTCAATCAAAGCTAAAATTCAGTCGAACAAAATATTAGGGTTTTTGGCCAATCAGTGTATAATGGATCTACTCTTAACAGTTAAAATACAGACTTACTAACTTGCTTAAGCTAAGTGGTTAACACCGAAATATATGCATCATGTATATTCGTCAGTAGCCCTTACCTGTTTGATTGCGTAATGGATGTTATCATAGACGTCCCTCTGCGTGTACACTGCCAGCGTGTCGTCGGAACCGTCGCTGTAGTTTTTAAGGAAAAGGTGTTTAAAGGAGGCTGTGTTTTCTTCCTTAAATGTCACCACCATCTGGTTACTCAAACCAAACAGCACTAACTGTAGAGAGGCAAAAGTAGAGCCGTTAATCACTCCCGTATAAAAGATGCATTAATCCGAAATGTAAAATTGTACAGCAATGGTGTTTAACTAAAGTCCTAAAATATTATATACAAGCTGCTAGGCGTGATATTTTTAGTTAAATACCAAAGAAGTCATTACTGGTTCTACTGACCAGTGGATGTGAACGGCTCTCATCGCTCACCTGTACTGTCACTATGATGATCTTTATGATCTGCAGGACCAGTTTGAATGGCTTTCTGCCCTTGGCATGGTACTTATCACATGGGCTCATGAAGAAATATTTCAACTTCCTCCTCAGCTCTTCCTCTTCCTGATCTGTGGAAGCCCAGGCTCCTGTCCCGGGGTACAATTTGGAGTTGCCATGGTCGATGTTGCAGTCATGGGAACCATAACCAGTCATTGGGGACAGCAATCGATCCCTTTCTAAGAAGAAGAAGAAAAAAAAAAAAGAGGTATGATAAGAATCAGCTGAGGTGTAATCTAATCTCCTTCAACTACTTGTATGTTTGACAGCTTTTACTTTGTAACATGCCAGAGATGACTTTAGTGATTAAGCAATTATGTGGAAATGTTAATATGTCCATAAGTGAAAGGTATTATGAAAGGTCAGTATTAGAGAAGTAACATCGTTATAACTGCCCCTGTAACTAACTATCACTGGGAGACATCTAGCATGCATGTATAGGAAATGGACGCAGAAGATAATAAGCCCTCTTCCTATGTAAACATTCTCTTTGTCCATGGTAAGACAGAAGCAAAATACTAAACGAGTCATTCCAGCGGACTACGCGGATCCATATCATTTACGGTATGTATATGTTGCAGTCTGTTGAGGCGCTGCTGTCATGACACCGAGTGACGCACGAGGCATCACACAGCTGTCACAACGCTCAACCTCCAGGCAGCCAGAGCCCAGTGTGGGGTGGGAGAAAATGCAAAGAATCAGAATCACTTTTAATTTGTTGCCTAGAGGCACACCATGTCAATTAATTTAATGTCTCTTCAGTATGTGAACTTCGCTTCCATACGAATGAACTTGTGGGGGGCGGGGGGGAGGTTGGACACAGGACCACGTCAAGCTACGATGTGGCACATCACTGCTGTGTCTTACATTGTGCTTCTATAAATGCAAACACATGGTAGAAATTTTTTACTTTTTTTAAAATAGATTACAATATTGCTTTTTTTATGCTTCTATCAAACTGCATGGACGAAGTTATTGTTAATTTAGTTGTCTAGCCCATTTAAAAGACTTTCAAGTTTAATTTAAGGTTATTTACATTAAAAGCGCATGAATGGTGTATGAATTATAGCATCATTTTCTAGAATTCCAAAAAGTAATTCCCTACTCAGCTGTTTCATGTCCAGCTATGGGTTATTCCATCATCAAACGTATTTAACAATAAACTGATAAAATGTCTTCAAATTATTTAAAGTATGGTACCTGCATTCTGTTAACACTTAAAAATAAAATTAAAACCAGCCAATCAGACAAAAGCAAAAACATTTGGTTTAGCCAAATCTTTGGTACATGCATAAAAATCAAGAAGGTGTTATGTTCCCAGAAGACGTCTGAAAACAGCTGAGGTGGTTGACAGATGAGGAAAAGTGTGGCGCCCTCCAGGACATAGGTGTATCTGTGACCAAGTCAACAATCAATACCAGATCCCTATACAATTCAAAACAGGGAATTATTAGGGAACAACATCTACATTGCTGAAACAATATCCTATGGACAGATGGAAAAATAAAGACAAGGGAAGGAAGAGCTTATGATATAAAAGCTACCACCTCATTTCACAGTGTAGGTATGTACAGTATGGCTGCCAATGGAATTCATCTTGTATTTATTCATATTGTGACTGCTGACAAAAGCAGAATAATTCATTCTGAAGTGTATAGAGCCACATCATCAGCTCTGATTGAGCCAAATGCTTTAAACCCCAATTTAATGGAATTTTCACAGTGCAGACAAATAATGACTTTGGGCAGCCTTCAAAAGCAACCAAGATTTTCTCTAAGCAAAAAAAAAAAAAAAAAAAGGAGGGGGGGGGGTATAAACGGGCAAAGTCAATCACCTGACCTGAATACAATAGAGCATGCAGTTTCTGAGGGCAAAAAACCCCCAGACCAAGCAGGAACTGAAGACAGCTGCAGTAAAGGCTTGGCAGAGCAATATCAGGGAAAAAACCCAGCACTTGGTTAAATCTAAGCGTTCCAGACTTCATGCATTCAATGACTGCAAATTATTTTCAACCAAATATTGCAAATTATAATAAAATTTATATGTATATTAGTTCGGCTGATTACTTTTTCTTCCCTTGATAAAAGGAGAGACACGTACAAATGCATAGGTCTCGAGCACCAGACGAGAGCCAGACTCTCTTTTTTTCTCTTCTTCTTTTTGTTTTTTTTAATGCAGTCTTGAGGAATAGTCCGGCGAAGGCAGGCACCCACATTTTTGGCAAGTTTTTGTCACTCTCATTTTTAGTCCGGTCCCTGTACCTGAGCAGTTTCAGAGGAATGTGTTTGTTTTTTGCTAAACTACACAGTGACATATGAATTATTCAGGCATTAAAAAAAACAAAAAAAGATCTAACTTAAGACATGAACCAGTGAGAACATGTACAGATGATGGCAGGACCAAAGTCACTACTTTTGAAAGGTGTAAATTTTACAGAGACCAAAATATGGGAATGACGTCGCAAAAATGTAGAACTCATAAAGTGATCATATTATTAGTTACAAACAGTCTATAACAACCATCATCTTATGAATCTGTTGGCCTATGTGATGCATTTTTTTAATTATTGAAAAATAAATAAATAAAATAATTATATATCAATAACGATATATTTCTTAATTTTGGTCGATACGATATAATTCCGATATCGATATGGACAATATTAAAAAGCCTCAGGAAAAAACTGCAGAGGACACACACAATGGATGTCTGCAAACTGAATTTGCAAAGTCTATAATACCTCCAGGCTCCTCCTATTAAAATTATATATATATTTTTTTTATAAAAACAGTAAAAAAAAAAAAAAAAAGGTTCACTTTTAATTTATATTTAGCCTTTACAAACAAGAAATGTGAAATAAACTATCAAATAAATAAAACTCAGGTGCGTGTGTGTGCGTGTGTGTGCGTGTGTGTGCGTGTGGGGTGCCCCCACCCACCCCCAACTCCTTTCGGGTAAAGGCGGGTGTGTGTCTATGCTTCGCACACACAGACACACACACTCTCTGCCTTACACACAAACTCCGCTCTGTCGTGAAACACGAGAGGAGAGGAAAAATGGATCTTTACCTTTTATGAGACTTGCTTTTGCTTTATACGCGCGCTAACAAACACAAAATGAAATATGTTTCACACACACACGTGGTCACAGTATTATAGTAAACAGAACCCGCGTGCACGGATGTTGATTATACCAGTAAGAGACGAGCACTAAGACCCAGCAGGGGAGACGATTCCCTACAATTCCGCACCGCAAGAGAGAGAAAAACCATTGGCTCATATATTCAAATGTATATCGAAATATCGGAAACGTGTTTAAAAATCGTATCACCGTTATTGAAAAAAAATCTATCGCGATATATATTGATATCGAATTATTGTCCAGCCCTATACACACACACACACACACACACACACACACACACACACACAAATATGGGTATATAGGGTATAAAGGTGATATATATACACTGGCTAAAATTCTTAATTTTTTTTTTACTTCATCTTACACTTCACATATGGATAGATGGATTGGAGGGTGTGTAGGTTGGATCTCTCAAATATGAAATTAATAGAAATAGCAAATAAATCTAAATATTGTGTTAAAGGTCATATGTAGTTGTAGACCACTTGTGATGTCAGGTAATGACAAGCCGTTTCGCTGGCTATCACCGCAAGTTCAGACCTGTGGAAAACACTGTGCTGTATATTGTATGTCAAAGTAATAAATCATGGTAAGTGGAGTGCACGGTTGAGAAGTGCCACTTTACAAATTGCACAGATGAAAGTGAAATAATTTGCCTTAAAGCAGTTCAACACGTAAAGAAAAAAGAAAGAAAGAAACCTTAGATTAGAAAATCATGCAACCCAGAGAGGAAGTAAGAGCAGCACGTCTTACTGAAGGTGTAATAAATCACAGCCCCTATACACAGCAACGGCAAAAAAAAAAAGAGAAAATTAAGGTGAAACCCAAAACATTGCAAAAATGATGAGAATATTCAACAACCAGAAAATGATTCATCTATAAAAATGCTTTTAGTACATGAGTCAGAATCAGTGTGAAGCATTTATTAGGTTCCTTTTCACAATTCCCAGCATAACGCTTCAGCATATCAGCAGATCTCTTAGTGACTAACATTACTAAGAGGATTAAAATTAACAAGAGGATTTAAATTGCTTGTAAAACCAGATCAACTTTTCGCCAATCAGAAAGCATCTGTGACAGGACTTAAAGAGTTGACACGTCTTCTCAACGAGACTAAATTCTTAACCATCAGAGAACATGCGGGCGTTTCTAGGCTGCAGTCAAGGCTGCGAGTCTGATGTTAAGTGATAGAGTCAATCATGCAGAAGTAAGTAAAATGGAAAAAATCTCATCTGTCCAGCTTTTGTGTGCGTCACTGATTCAGTGTTCTCGGTTTAAGCAAAAAGACCCACGCTTCTGCTGCCAGAGAGATGCACAAGTGTAACGATCACAGGTCACATCTAGGCCCGTCAGTCGACACACACCCATACCCACACCAGCCGAGACTAAATAATACCTAAACAAAAAATAACACAACACACCTTCACCACAAATTGCAGCTCTGCTCTTCACTGAGACAGACGTACGGCATGATTATAGGTCATCAAATAACACCACAAAGCTCCTGATCTGCTTGGACCATCAGGTTTGCTTGGTAATGCTGATCTCAAACCACACAAATTCACCCAGCTGACTCAGGTTGATTTTAGACCTACATTTATCATAAATCGAAAAGCATGAGTCATAGCAGACCGGTACTATGAAAACCAATTCAGTTTCTATCGCTAATCCATCGGCATGCATATCCTCTGCATGTGTGTAGTGGGATATACTGTGTCGTATCAGACATTATGGCTGACGAAGCTGAAAAAAATTGCTTTAGATATTGTGCTGAAAGAAATGTAAAACCCTATCCTAAATATCAGACAATCACATTAGGATATAATTTGATTGATTGAATATCATGACATTGATATTACACTGCTGTGGAGCCCAGCTCTAATATTAAGAAATTTTATTGATGCAAAAATGAGCCATGATTTATATGGTTTTTAGCTAAATGTAACATTTTACTGCTTACAGAGATCCACATGAAGTCTACCATTTTCAAATCAAACACACATTTGAAAGATTTGGTGAACCCAAATCCCCAAAACATTATTTGTTTTTATTCAGTCTATTCTCTTCGGATAAAGCTCCTGACAGGTGACAAAAAAGAAAGGAGAAAATTGTTTTCAGCAAGTAAAGTGTTTTTTGGTACAGTCTGCCTTGACCTAGATTTCTGGAAGTGTACTGGAAGTGTATTCTTCTGAAAGATATTCCCTGAATAAGTGTTTAGTCGATAATAGGACAAAGTCTGAAGACTGTGCTCGCTGAAGCATATTTACCTCATTTTAACATCACGCACCATAAACAGTAAGAAAAAGTGTAAAAAATAAATAAATAATAATAATAAAAATTTACAAACACTTTGTTTCAGCAGCATGAAGTCCAGCACGATATAATAAAGCAATACAATAATACAGGGGGCGTTCAAGTTAAACTGAGACTTTTGACTGTGCAATTATGAGAGTATATATGGCTCATACTTCTCCATATAATCAAATGCTACACTAAACTTGTCCCAATGTTCAACCCGTGCTTGGATGCAATCAAGTTTTTTAATACGCTGAAGCCAATCTAACCGATCTAACTGCCTGTAGCATGTCTGAAATGCTGGACTCCCAGGAACTCCTTTAATGAGCAAAGCATGTGGATGTGGAAATAACTCCTAAGCAAGTTCTTGTAATGTGCAAGTTGTGAATTATTATGTGTACAGGTCCCACCGACAGATGCGTGTCTTCCGCAAGTCTGAGACATGTAATCTGTCAGAGGAATCATTTACGAATGTATCGCCTTAGAGTCTCATTTTTACACCTTCATTCAAGAGAAATTTCATCCTGGTTTGACGTCCCTTGTACCACCTTTAAATTAGGATGGGATAAATTCTAATCATGAATAATCAAAAATCTGGAAATGTAGATATGGAAAAAAATAATAATAACAAATTAAAATTTGGTTTAAGTTCCATACTTCTGGTGTGACAAAAATTAGTTAGCAGATTTAAGAAATATATAAAAATAATAAATAAAAAATTGTGCAATTTATATTATGCTTTTCAGCAAGTGACAAGCTGATCCTAGTGAGAAGTAGGGCTATTTACAGCCCAGGTCACTAGTGACTAAACCGTTTCAGACAGGTTATATACAAGTGTTACTGAATCATGGCACAACTGAGTTTAGCCCACAAGATAAAATGCATGGTCATCATAACCAACTGCTGAGTCTTAAACGACCCACAGACCAGGCAGTAAAGATGACATGACTTTTCACATACATGAATAACTCACTCATTATCACACATGTGGTGAGCCGAGGTTTCCCAATTCTGCTTCTGCAGCTGTTCTGCGTTGCACATTTTAGTATTTCCCTGACCTCCTGAATTACATCTAGTGTGTTGAAAAAACAAAAATCCCGAAATGTTCGGATATTCGATGGGTTTAAAATCTGTCTGAAATTTAGGTGGCGATTGGTATTAAGAGCAAATTTAGTACAACAGCAACAAAACTTGCATTTGTCTTTATGCGACAAAGGCTTTTTCAGTGCTTCTTCTTATAAACGAGGTTCAAGTGTCATATGAGCTGGATTAGTTTTACCTGGCAGGAAGCTGTAATCTACGTATTACCACAGGCTTATTCAGCTCCCTTTAACAATGACTGTGGTGTATACAGGCTGGAAAAGTAAGAATTCTGAATTGAGCTAAACCTCACCAGACTGCACGGACTAAACCTGACATTGTGCATTGCTCCACACAATGATGTTTTTGTCACACTGATCCACTCTATCCTGTTTATTTCAGCTAGAAGTTGCAATGACCAAACTTATGGTTGGTATAGTATATACACCTGCATTTTGGATAAAAGGTCAAAAAGAGGGCCAAAGATGTTTCTAGGCCACTTTTGGTTCACTCTTATTAATAAAGAAAGTAACAGGATTTTATTACTCTGATATATATATATATATAAGCACATATAATTAGAGAAAATGTTTTTGGCAAACTATCAAAGTATTTTAGTAGATTAAAGAAAGCATTTGAAATAAATAAACAAATAAAAATATTGCAGCTGAAATGAAAAATGTGAGAAAAACAAGCCCTAGTTCAACGCCTACAGTTTACAAAACTTGTTTAGCTAAAAGCAGCTCGTTACTGAGAAAGGAGAGGTCTCACTGTATATATGTCTGTGTGTTATTCCAGTCAAACTGGGACTTGTAATGACTTTTCTTGTGAATGTAGGTGTAAAACTGATTGACATTTACAGAAGACACAGTACGGTTCAGACACAGTATGGTGATTAGACTCTTAGCTGCAGAAAAACATTTAAATGGTGCAAACATTTTAAAGAATACAGTACGTCCGTGAATAAAGATCCCAGCTGAAGTGGTTGCAGTCGTTCCCGTGAACAATAAGCGAGTGGAACATTTGATCCTTGAAAATCAACGGACAACGAATAACGTCAATGGCACCAATTCGCGGAAATGACATGTCTCTGGGAACTGTACACACAATCATTCATTAACATCACTTGCACATTACAGGACCCCGGTTGGGAATTATTGGCACATTCTCCGTACAGTCCTGACCTCGCACTGAGCCATTTCCACATCTCTGGCAATTAAAGGAGTTCCTGGGAGGACAGCGTTTCAGGCATAAAGCATGCTGATCGTGGCTCTGAGAAATTCTACCATGATGGAACCCAAAAATTTGTGAAATGTTGGGTAAAGTGCATTAGTTGAGTAGGGGATAATATAGAGAAATAAAAATTTGTTTTTCTCATGTGTTCTGTGTTCTGTTATTCTGCATAATAAAATGTGCATATGTATAACAGAAGCATCTTTTTTTGACAACAATCAGTTTCCTTTGGCTAAACAATTTTTATATAATTTTTTTTATTTTTATTTTATTTGATTTGATTTATTTACAGCTACGAAAGAATCAGTAATGGTTAGATGTTAAAAGGTATTAGTTGTCACCATTTAGTCATATTAATAAGGAAATTGATATAGCTAGACCTTTGGACACATATGGTGTAGAAAATGTGTAATCACTTGATACATTACACCACGTTAGTTCTTTCCTTTCAGAAAACACTTTCCAAACTTTTTCTCTTTTATTTTTTATGATAAGAGTCAATAAGTTAAGATTAAGACAGAATATATTATAAGTCATAACATAATGGTTCCAGTATTAAAAAAAAAAAAAGAAGCATATTTTCATTCTTAATGCAAACGATTACATTAAATTTCATATAAAGGAGGATTCTTTATATAATAAAAGGAACATGAATCATTATTCAGAGAGTACTCTTAGTTCTAGAGTTAGTACAATTTTTTGTTTACATTACTACATTAAATTTAGAATACATTCAGAAAACAAGTTATGTAAACCGACATTGCATTTGTTTGCTTGCTTGCTTGCTTTTGATGTCAACTAAGGAATATGTACCTATCTGGCTTACATAGTTTGCTTACACAGCTTTATCTAATGATCTGCAATAGCTAGCTATACAATGGTGCTTTTAAAATGAAATTGCATTGCAATCTAATCATGTGCATTTACACGACTTCTATGCCTTTGATGTTTGGCCAGGAGCTCTAACCATCTGAGCGCGAGATCACAACTCGTACAGCTGACTTACCGGAGGAGTCCTGTATGACGTTATTTTGGTCCACCACGGCCATGTTGGCAGCGCGAAAGAAACATCCGTCATAAAACGCGAATCTGGGTCACGATGCATTAAAATAAGAGGAAAAACAAATCCCGTGCTAATACACAAAAACAACAGGCTCGCGCTGGGTGTTGCTCGTGTGCGCGCAAACCAGCTCAGTCGGCTCGAGCTGTGTTCTGAGAATCCTCGCGCTTCCTGCCACTCAGCGGTCATGTGACCACGCACACGTGACTTGCGGCACGCTTCCATTTCCTTTCCTTCTCCTGGCGACCTGTGTTTGTTAGCTCAGGCTATTTCTTTACACTCACATAAGTTTAAATGCTCACTGTTCCTCAAGTTTGGGCAAATCTTGTCAGGGGAAGAAGTTAGCTAAGAAGTTAATTTTAGTCAAAGGGTACCTAGAGGTTGTCAGGTGACTTCACTTGATAATTTGCCTTCTGTGCAATGAAAATACAATAAATATTCCCGCCTCTGGTCTGTGTGCATGGTCTCTCCGTGCTTGATGGTTTTCCTCCGGGTACTCCAGTTTCCTTCCACTGCCCAAAGACATACAGAATTGTCGTTCCCAAATTGCCCATAGTGTGTGTGTGCTGCAATAGATTTGCACCGTTTGGGGTGAACCCCGCCTCATGCCAAAAGCAACCCTGTAACAGGATGAGCGGTTTATATGAATAAATCGAAGGAAGACCAAATCACTATTTTGCCAAAAGTATGTGGACACCTGACCATCACACCCATGCATGGGCCTTCTGCAATCTAATACCAAAAGCACAATTGTACAGGATGTCATTGTACACTATATACTTACAACTTTCATTGCATCCATCTATCTAGAAACCTCTGTAGTCCAACAATGGACCGTGGAGGCCAGTGATGACCAGTGTATTCATTCCCATTTTTACGAACCTCCGGTCAACATTCACACGCACATTCACACACTACAGGCATTTTGGGAACACCAATTAGTATAATCTGCATGTTTTTGGACTGTGGGAGGAAATCTGAGTACATGAAGAAAACCCACCAAACACAGGGGAACATGCACACTCCACACACTCACAACACACTGTAGACCCCTAGGTGGGAATCAAGATCCAAGACCCTGGAGGTTCAAACGAAAGTACTAACCACTAAGTCACTGTGCCGAAACTACTTTCATTTACTAGAACTATAATAACCAAACTTGTTTCAGCACCACAGTGTGCACAAAGCCATTTTACAAACACATGTTTTGCCAGGATCAGAGTGGAGAGGATAGATGTTCACAAATCTTGAACTTTTTATTATATTTCATAATTCACACTTTAGCCACATTATTAAAAACAAAAACATCATGTCACACACAAGACAATCCTGAACCTAAACAGTGCAAGGTATTATTTGCTTTAATTACAGTACGTAATTTACTTTAATTATTACAGAATAAACAGAAAGCTCTCTCAATAATATCCATGCCTCATTAAGTAACAAATTAAAGAAAAAGAATTTACAGTATTTTTTCCTTTAATAAAAAAATTGTACAGCTGTAAGTATGGATCGTGATATGATAAGAAGAAGTGAAAGTTAGTAGTGGGGAAACACTGCTGCACTGGGGAAACACTGCTGCACGCTGCTTCTCATTCTGGCATTAAACGACCAGGTGCAAGTTACCAAAAAAAAAAAAAAAAACATATAAGTACACTGTGCACCTTTAAGGTGGAGAAACTACATTACCTTTACTTGAACTTGTAAAGGTTTAAGACTCTTCAGAATGTACTATATTTACTCCCTGTTCAAACACTTACAGTACAATTACAGTATAAATAAATCATTAGATCATGAAAATACTCAGTGTAAATGACACAGTGACTTTACATTTTTCTCATCGTAGTAAATGCGTATGTAATGAGGAAGTTATCAGGTAAGAAATGGTACGGTACATTAAAATGGTACATTGTAGGGGTGTTCAAAACTAACCTGTACTTTATGTGCTATTCTGACATTATAAGTGTTTACAATTAACATCTTTCATTTATATGAACCCCTAAATCCCTGAACGTTTTTAATTAAGGAGTAAAAACCGTCATCCTGTAAAACACCCCATAATTTGCACCCACCCTTAAATATTATGAGTCCTACATTAAATTAATTTAGATCTCTTGCTAACTAAAATTCAAAACTGTAAATGGTGTTGTCAAGTGACATGTGAATTGTTGTTAAACCACTGCTATCACATCACTTCCTCAGTCACACACCTGAACTTTCTCCCTGACCCCCGGTTGAACCCTGGCCTGACAGAGCTAAAAAAATGTGCTTCCTTATCTACCATCCAGAGTCTTATCACGAGCAATGACTGCTTCATCAAACTTAATCATAAGTGTGGTTCCTTTATGCCAGTGCACTGTGACTTTGGCTGGGAATCCACTGTGGGTCAAAATGGCCTCCACGATGCCTCCTGTGAAGGCCGCGCAGTTCAGCGTACTGTTCTCTTTCGGAACAGAAATGTACGCGTTAATTAGGGGCTCTTTCTCAATGATGTAGTAGGTTTTGTCATCGTCGTTGGCCTGCTCCAGTTTATCCGCTTCCTTCCCAAATAGGGCCTTCCACACATTTACCTAAATGATGAGAGAGAACGAGACAGAGAGACAGGCGAAATGAAACGAAAATAATCAAATGGGGTCATGCAGGATGTTCAGTTGACTTGTTTTCATTATCTCACTGGGTTATGAGCTCAGTGACATTACAACAGCAACAGACTGCTATGGTTGTGATACATTTCCTGCTGTAACTTGGAATCTACCTATATGAAATCTGGTAAGGATTAAAACAGCAGGGCATGCTAAAAATAATTTATGATGGGGTGGTGTGATGTGGCAAGACATCACAGTACCTGTTAACACTGATGTGTTTTATTCCTCTTTTATCCTTGCAATGACATAATACATAAGTAACATTACATTACTGTTGAAATCATCCTCCTTTGGGAATGAAGTGCAGTCATCTATTTTAACAGAAACATACTAATTTTCCACAATAACACATTGTAGACTCCAGTCACGCTACACATATTTTGTATAAAAGAACAGCTGCCTAGAGCATGTGTTTCTGCTGATATGGAAAAAAAAAAAGGGGCTCATGTGATGTGGACATTTTAACCATAACAACTCTTTTGCAGCCAAGTTCTAAGGGGTGGGAACAAGATACTATGTTGTGGCCATGATTTATTGGCATGGAAACAAAATAGTATAATGCATGGCCACAGGCTACTATGTTGTAGTCCTGATTTAAGAATGTGTCGTAATGAGATCTTTCTTGTCCCAGATGTGACAGGATAATTGTTGTTTTGGAGTTGTGCTGTGTGTCACTGAGTAAATAAAGGTAATCATACACCTATACTAACAGTTACAAATGAATTTGTCCATAGAGGGTAAATGCCATGAGGTTATTAAGGTGTGGCCACAACATAGTACCTGGTGGCCAGGCATTGAACCATCTACTTTTCCTGTGTTATTAAGTTGTGGCTAGAACACATCTTGTATCTTGTTCCCATACCTTAGTAAATCATGGTCAAGAAATTAGTTTTTTCACCAATTGCACCAGAGGTGCTACAGTGTGTCCATGTTGAATATCAAGATTCAACATTCAACATTCAAAGAATTTTATTAATCCCAGAGGGAAATTGCTTATGCTCGGTTACAGGTGCTCACAGTTGTTATCTAAAATAAAGGTACACAG
>JAQMYJ010000010.1:9947504-9960276 GCA_030014305.1 Clarias laeviceps | reverse complement strand
AAGTAAAAGTAAAATTACAGATTTTAAAAACTACTTTAAAAAGTAGAAGTACACAAAAAACTACTCAATTACAGTAATGCGAGTAAATGTAATTCATTACTTTCCACCTCTGCTTATAATGTGAGCTTAGCCTCGGTACATTCACATCGTCGGCTGATTTCATTTCTCAGTGCTGAGCCTAGACCCGACCCCCAGATCGTAACACTGCTTACAGGGGCTTGTACAGTGGGCAGTCTGTACGATGGGTGCATCGCTTCATGCGCTTCCCTTCTTACCCTGACACGCCCATCACTCTGGTATAGGGTCAATCTGAACTCATCAGACTGCACAACCTTTTTCCATTGCTCCTTCTGAAATGACCGCTTTTTGGGCCAGGCAGTATCTCTGTCTTGTTTCTATGTCTGCCTATATGTCTGAATGATTGTCTTTTTGTCTAATCACCCATGTCTCCCTTTCTCTCTCTCTCAGATTGGAGGTGTGTGGCTGTAGATTTGCCTGGTCATGGCCTCTCCTCTCACAGACCCGCAGGAACTTTTTACATGTTTCCCGATTATATCTCAGATGTACGACGTGTCATTGATGGTTGGTGTATTGATGGAGTGTATTTTGTTTGTGAACTTAATGAATACACCTGAGCTTTTGCCATAATGTGTATTAAGACTTAATTTTTTCTTGTATTAGTAATTTGTGATATGTTGCTGGGTTTACGTTTCTAAAAATACACATTTTATTGTTTATTGTGACATCATTTAGAGCTGTTTGCTCGTTTTTTACTGATGGTCTGTGTGATTTGTCTCTCCGTGTGCAGCTCTACAGTGGAAACGCTTTTCCATAATTGGCCACAGTATGGGTGAGCTAGCGTTCCTGCATCTTCTTCATCACCGTTACTGTAGTATACAATCCTTTTGTTTTTATTTGCTGCTATTTTACAAATAAATGTCTCAAATGGACAGGAATACTATTAGATTAAAAGATGGACCACCCTTACGTAGATTCCTTCACTAGGGACAGTGAGACAAGAATATCATAATACTTATATTTATCATGAAATACAGATTTGTTAACAATGTGTCCTGTTGAAAATAGAAAATAATCCAAATATTTGTAATTATGTTAGTTTGTCTAATTGCTTTTAAACCTATGATAATGAGCAGATGAGTGCATGGAGTTTGCATTTTCTCCTCCAGGCACTCTCCCACAGTCCAAAGACATGCAGATTAGGCTAATTGGCATTTCCAAATTGCCCATAGTGTGTGAATGAGTGTGTGAGTGTGCCCAGGGATGGATTGGCACCCTGCCTCGAGTCTCTTGGGATAGGCTTTAGGCTTCCCGTGACACGGTACATTAACATGCCCTTTCTTCATACATTAATTTTTCCAGCAATATTATTAGTAGCAAATTTTTTATTTTAAGGATTGTGCATTTGTCGTCAGAGCGGACGAGTCCTTGTTAGATTTCCATTATTCATTTTTTGTACAGTAGTTACTAGAGGTGGGTAGAGTAGCCAAATAATTTACTCAAGTAAGAGTAGCTGTACTTCAAAATAATATTACTTAAGTAGAAATAAAAAGTAGACATCCAAAATATTAATCAAGTAAGAGTAAAACAGTATTCCTTGAAAAGATACTCAAGTACTGAGTAACTGTTTCATCATAATGTCCGATATTTTTTTTTTTTTAGAAATTATGTAAGCAGTCAGATAAAATGATAAAATAATGTACAAATTGCGACATTTCCAAATAATGAAATAAATGAATAAAACTAAATATCTTTACAAAATAGCAACTTAAGGAATAAGAATTCACAATTTTTTTTTCACAATATAACGCTTTTGAAATAAATACCTACTGTAGGTAACATATGTAAGTAAATGTAACTCGTTACTACCCACCTCTGGTAGTTACGCATTAAATGGGCTAGACAAAGGTCAGGAAGTTGAATTTGTCATCAATCTCCCCAAATGTCACAGTGCTGCTACTACAAGTGATGCGACTTGACACCATGAGACTCGGTTTATTCGTATTTATTGCAGGAAGCTGCCTTTTTGTGCTAATTATTCTACAATCTGCAGTGGCACATTCTACCAGATCATTATCATCTATGAGAATTGTGTATTGTGGTGACAGGTTGTTAGATTATTAATCTGCTTAGTGATCTGATAGAATCTTTCTTTGTTCAATTTACAGGAGGAAATATAGGTGGAATGGTAAGACAATAATCATAATCATAATAATATCTTAATCTATTTGTTTTTTATTTATTTTTTTGTCCATTTAGAATGCAGCTCAAAATATAATAGATCATATAAATAATAAAAAGCAATTAATTAATAATGAGAATGATTTATTAAATTTTTTTCCAACTTTTATAGCATTTTAAGCTGTACAGATATTCCATTGTGCTGTGTGTGACATGCATATTTTTTCCAGCTGTGTGCTTTGTATCCGGACATGGTGGAGGCTTTAGTGCTCATGGACTCCTATGGATTTCTCCCAGTAGATGTGGTACAAACACAAGACACCAGATAATGAAAGAATTGCCCCTCATAATTTTACACAATGACAAAGTAAACACTGGTGTTTGGAGTGTTTTGTTAATTTATTTAAAAATAAAGACTGATATATCCCATTTACATAAGTATTCTGACCATTAGTACATGTTTAAACACCTTTGACAGCAAAGATGGCCTTGTGAATAATGCTATAAGCCTGGCAGTCCTTTCTTTTAGAAGCTTCTCCCATTCTTCTTGGCAGGTCCACCAGGTTGGATGGCCCGAGTCGGTGCACAGCCATTTTTAGATCTCTCCAGAGATGCTTTACTGGGTTCAGGTCCTGACTCTGGCTGGGCTGCTCGAGATGTGCTAAAGCCACTCTTGTGTTTTATTAGTGGGTCATGGTGTTGTTGTAAACTATCACCCAAGCCTGAGATCCTGAGCACTCTGGATAAGGCTTTCACGCAGGATAGGTCTTTATTTTTCTGCATCTGTTTTTTTTTTTTTTCTTGCAAAATAACATCCCCAAGGCATGAGGCTGCTACCATTTGTGATTGGCCACTCCAACATAGGGCCCTGAGTGCTGGAGTGTTTCAGTAATGGTTGTCCTTCTGTGAGGCTCTCACATCTCCACCAGGGAACTCAGGATCTCATATATCATCCTGGGTTCTTGGTTACATGTCTGACCATGGGCATTGATCTCCGGTTACTTGGAGTGGATTATTAGTTGTTCTACTTTATTAGCTATTCCATTTGACATTGATAGAGGCTGTGGTGCTCTTGGCTATGGGCTCTTTCAATGCTTTAGAAATTTCCTCATGTCATTCACCAGATCTCTGTCGATCCTGTTCCACAAGTCTACAGATAATGCTCATGACCTTATGCTTTGTTTTTGTTTTCTTTTATGTGACATACAGTGACATCTGATAGACATGTGTGTGCCTTTCCTAATTATGGCCAATTAATTCATATCAAGGACACTAATATGAGTAGGTTGTACCAGAGCTCGTTGTACCAGAGTTTATTTTTTAATAAACTAACAAAACACACTAAACACTTGCATGCATTTTAAGATGAGTGTGAAACATAACACAATGTGGAAAACTTGAAAGAGTCTGAAAACTCTATTAGCCTTCATTTATGGTCATTTTGGTTAATTAATTATCATTTTTTTCTCCCACAGAAAAGAATAGGGCTTATCATGGCCAGAGGGATTGAAGAAATGATGGAGTATGAAAAAAAATTGGCTGACAGAAAAGAAAGGATCTACACCTATGAGGCAGCCAAAGAGAGGTAAAGTATCCCAGATATGTAGCTTTTCCTCAGGTAAAAATTCATGTTAACGGCCTTCTTTGTCTCATGACTCGGCTTCTTTTTCTAGACTGAAGGCAGCGAACAAGTTTCTCTCAGACAAGTCAGCAGAGATTCTTCTAGAACGAGGAGTCCGGGAGGTAGATGGAGGTTAGAGGTTCCTTGTGATTTGTCTCACAGGAAATAAATATTGGTATTTGGTACTAAGATGATTTATAGGGAAAAATAGCTTGTAGGTCCTTGCAGGAAACTCAGGTGAAGATCCAGAGATGTGAATGAAAAACAATGAAAGACAAATTTTGATGCAATGCTGCCACAAATTATAAAAAAGAAATCTTCTTTCCAATATCTAAAACCATGTTGCCTCTTGCTATTAAAGTAAAATATAAGGAGCTTCTATTTATAACCTACAGTATAGTCATTAATTACACTGTAATTAATAATCACTACAGGTAGCTACACCCCACATTCAAAACCAGTCAGGCAAGAAAACACATCTGATAATGTTGTCATTTCTAAACAACAATTCATAATTCTCGTTCTGAATCGCTTACAAAACCACCTGTGTTCTTTTATAAATGACTACAAATCTAGCTAGCTCCTAACACAAGGCTGAATCCCAAATCGCTCTCTAATCCCTGATCAAGGGCAATACTTGGTGTCAAAAGTGATTGTACACACTACATTGCGCAATTCTATTTAACGCTAAGAGCCAGAACCCGAAAGTTAACAGAGATGATGTTTCATATAACATGGAATAAGTGGAAATACAGTATAAAGAGAAACTTATGAGATTTACAGGACTGTACACCATCTCTATGGATTATTCTCTTCACTTTTTGTCTACATAGTACCCAAAGTACCCAGTTAGCTGAGCAAACTAATGGGTTAAATAAACATCCAAATCATAATCTGTTGATGATAAATGATGGTTGTGAAACTGTCATAGTATAAAAGCAATATCACACTTAAGGTCGTGCTGTTGTGTTAAATATCAGCACTCCTTCTCATGTGATATATAATATATACTGTAGAATGGTATAAAATTATATAGTGCACTTGGGTGTGTTATAGCAAAGGAAAAAAACTATTATTAGTCATGACAGTGTTGTTAATTTTGGGATGGATGAACTAAAATGGAGATGTATTTAATTTCCTTTATTTTTTTACATTACTATTTTTTTCTCTTAAAGGGGTGGTGTTCACCAGAGACATCAGAATAAACCTAGTGAGTCAATATTTTCATTATTTTGGGGGGGAGGGGGAGGGGGGGGGTTTCCCGATTTTCTCCCCAATTTTAGTCGTGTCCAATTCCTCCCCGTCATTAGGGGGCTCCTATATTAAGCTTCTACTACCACTCAGTCGGGAGGGCCGCAGACTATCACGTGTTTCCTCCGACCCACGTGACGTCACCGACCGCATCTTTTCGAACTGCTCGCTCACACACGAGCGACGTAAAACACTCGGAGGACAGCGCTATCCGCTCCTTCCGCTTGCGTGAGCTCACAGACGCCCCTGATTGGATGTAGAGTTGTGATTAATGTGGGAGCCCGAAGTACCTCTCATCCTTCCCCTCTGAGAGAGCTCGGCCAATCAGCTCTCTCTAGACCTCCGGCTGCGAGAGGTTACAGCATCACCCGGGGATAGAACTCACGATCTCCGGATGATAACATTGTTTAATTTTCTGGATGCTAATAAATATTTTTGCAAAATAATAAACAAATCTATTTTGCTAATCAAGATTTTAAACTGTATTTATTGTTACAAATAAAATGAAATATTACAGAAGAAGAGAGAGAAGTTTTGTTTGAATACTTGACTGTATTTTGATTGTTTCAGACTAACATTCTGAGGAATACATTAGAGCAGTGTCTACAGTTGCAGTCACAGATGAACACTAAGGTGCTAGTGCTGCAGTGAGTCTCAAAGTCCTTTACACACTATTTTACTTTAATACACTGTATTATAGCTCTTTCTTATTTAACAATAACTTTAAATTGTCCCAGCATCTTTAATATATGTTTAGTAATAGTTATGTGGCAGTAACTCGCGTATTAGTGGTGACATAGAGTACCAGTTAAAAATTTGGAACACAAGTTTGGATTTATTATCTATATTCTAGGAAAAATACTGGATTTTTTCAAGCCCCAAACCGCTAGCAGAAAACCATTGGGTTAACTGGCATTATCACTAATTCTTAATCATTAAATGCGATGCATTTTATATTTCTCCTTCATGGATTGATTTCAGAGCGATGGATGGTCTGCAGAAGACCTTCCCTCAACCAGAGGAGTTAGCTGTTCCTTTACTAAAGGGCTGGTCAAAACAAAGAGTGAGTACCTTTGGACATGATGTCATTCCGCTCATACTGTAAATACAGACACATTACCGTGGCATCATCTCTCTGTCTTTTACCCCCCCCCCTGTCAGAACACCATCTTAACAGTAGAAGGAGATCATCATGTGCATTTGAACAACCCCGAGCGTGTGGCCCCCATCATCACTGACTTCCTGCTGTCACAGAAATCTCAACAACCTCCCAATGAATCCGATGTTAATCAAGCTCCTAAATTATAAAATCATATGGATTGTATGGATGTTTTATCAAGGAGATGTTCTACACGTTTGTGTGGCAGTCTGAGACTGTGCTTCACTTTAGTTTTATATGTAGTAGAAAATATAAACAAACTAAAATATGTACTTAAAATTACTGAACAAGAACAATTGTAGCATCTACAAATCTGATGATCTCCAAAGGTGAAGAAGGAAAAACTGCATTTAAAGAACAAAACATTGAAAATCCCATTGAATGTGGTGCAGGAGCATCACAGACACTTTAACAGCTGGTATCTAAATACAAACTGAACAGATTATGCTTATTTATATTTCATTGAAGCACTTAGCTATACATATTCTACTGTATTTAGTAAAATACACATATTAATTTTCTTTACCCCAAAGTTGTTCTTCATTTCTGTTAGTAATTTACATTGACTACAGTTTGCAGACATCTAGAGCGACACATGTATATTATTATGCATATGAGCAAGTGAGGGTTAAGCACCTTGTCTAATGGCCCAAAAGTAGCAACATCATGGAGCCCTTATGATCAGTTGTCCAACATTCTAACCGTATTGACACTTATTAATCCCAATAAAGAAAGTGTCGCCTCGGTGCCAACGCTTTAAGAAGAGAAATAAGTCAAACTATTTGCACATTCATTAATCTCACAATGTTTGACTGAGACATTGGTTGAATTTACATGTCAGATTGCTGCTTAGTCATGTCTGTTCCTTGAAGAACAAAACTAGTTATATGTTTATCTTATTACTAATGTTTTATTCATAGTCCTTGTGATAATCTGACTATGAAATATTTTGATGGTTAAAAAAAATGAAAACCTGCTCTGTGTGTGTGTGTGTGTGTCAGTCTTTGTGCGCATTTTTTTTTTATTTTTTGCGTTTTACCTATGAACATTTGTTTTCTATAGAACTAACTTTTGAGAGAGAGTCAGACAAAAAAATATATACACACTTATTTGAAAAGAAAAACTTGTATAAACGTTTTAATACTAAATATATTGCTCTATGTTATACAGTATATTGATTTATAATATAATGTTATTAATATATTAATATAATATACATCATAATATCTTTCATATATACATATGACAACAAATAAACTACAAAATTATGGTAAAACAGGTTTAAATCGACTTGTAAATAATGAGATACGTTTAAAACTTTAAAACTCAAATCAGACACCAAAGAATATCTTTTGTACACTTTTATGGGCACAAAACTTGAAAGGTATAAAAAATTATTTACTTTGTTACTGTAATGAACTACATATTACACATATATGTACTAAATGTGAGTAGTTTTATTAGAAGATACATACTTTTTACTTTTACTCCACAACGTACTACGAAAAATATCTACTTCATTACATGTCTGCATGGCATTGTGTTACATAACCACTGTGGTGTGTAGTATCAGAAGCGGGAATTTTGCCACCTACTGACAATTATGTGTAATTGCGTTTTCCTTCTGACAAGCTTAATAATGTTGGAGGTACAGTATTAGAAATCAGAAGTGGATCTCGGTGCTCTTTAGCCAATCAGAGCACCGACCTCACCATTCAACCAATCACAGCCCTCCAGGACCGCAGCACTCATGTACCTCAGCTTTGCACACCTTTTGCGCAATCTGAGTTAATTACAACGGAAATTAAGTTTTACTTACTCAAACCAAGAACAGGATGCACGTGTAAGTTATCACTTTCGTAATGTTTTATTAATGAACTTCGCCGAAAATAACACAGCTAACCACTTTATCATTTTTATAAACACTTCACCCTCATTACATGTTGGTCACAGTTTTTCATTTTCAGATGAAACAATGCAAAACACTCAGCATAGAAAAAATAGCATGTGACTGACTATTGTCTGTACAATTTGAGTGGTGAATTGATCATTTATTATGACTTCCTAAACTGGTGTTTGGTCCGTTTGAACTTACAGTTACAGCAATAAATACATATAGTATGTTGTACTTTATGTAGCAACTATGTTGAAACAATGTGGTTTGAACAAGATATGCAGTATGATTCAAAACATTTATTTTAAACAGTATAACTTACTACATTGAAATTCATCTTTTCTTTGTAATAATTTAGGAATCTCTCCAGCAGTACATTCTTCAATGACTTCATGATCGTTTGGTTCATATCTTGGCGACACAGCCACTGAACATTGACTACCTACAGTTCATTTGCAGACAAGAGCTGGTGGTTGTTAGTGCCCTGGATGAAATGATACATATTCCAGAAGATGTCATGACATCCCTTTCAAATCTAAGCAACATCATACATCATCAGTGGATCAGACAAATATAAATATAAAAAAAAAAAAGACTACAGTACAATGCTGTACTCTGACAAGTTTTGCCAGCTGCTACGTAATGCTGGTGTTATTTTATTTTACCAGTTGAAAGTCTTTTATAATTATTGATACTTCACTCTAAGCTGCATGAATGGATAAATTGAGAGCCATGATTTTTTATTCTTTACTATAAACATAATTCTCCCACAAGACTCAAAGCTTTACTTATTGCATTACTGGATAAATCAACATTTTTAACTAATCTCGAATGAATGAAGTACATTTTAGCACCCACTTGTCGCCACCTCCTGATATAACTGATACAATCTTTATTTGAAGTTAAAGTCACTTTCAAAATGTTTCATTTTTCAAAAACTCTATTTTGGTTTGTATTGTAGACATTAGTGTTTATATTTGAAATACAAACTTTTATCCCAGTGCCTCTGATCATTTGAATTATTGTAAGGAAATCATATTGTAAGAAATAATGGTGACTGATGTTTGTGAAGCTGTTTAATAATTCCTATAAATGACAACCGCTCTCTGGCTCAGTGAGAGCACCAAAGCAAATTTGAACGTGATCATATTTGACATTGTTATTTAGGAATTAGATCGTATGACTGTTTGAATTAAAATCGCCATTTCAAAAAAATGCTGAAATTGTGCAGATTTAATGCATGATGTTATAGACATTTGAGCTGTTATTGAAATAAAAGCAAATCTGGTGGCATTCAGATATCAGAATACCCTGTGACCTATAGAAAGATCTATTCTCCAAATTAAAAACTGTGACTGTCTTGATTGACAAACATGTAATGAGGGTGAAGTGTTTCTAAAGATGATAAAGTGGTTAGCTGTGTTATTTTCGGCAAAGTTCATTAATGAAACATTATGAAATGAAGTAATAACTTACACGTGCATCCTGTTCTTGGTTTGAGTAGGTAAAACTTCATTTCCGTTGTAATTAACTCAGATTGCGCAAAAGGTGTGCAAAGCTGACCTCCTTGCCTCACTTCTGGAGGGCTGTGATTGGTTAAACGGTGAGGTCGCATCTGATTGCTCTAAAGAGTACGAGTGACCCACGTTCCTGCCAGCAAAGTCTCAAAAATACACACACACAAATCCAGGGCGATTCACACAGAAAAGGCAATTTTCATATTCACGGTCCATGATACACTCGTGAGTTTTAAACATTCCAAAATTTTGTACACAGTTGTACATCTGTGAATTGTGTTTTGCATTTGTGAAACGTATATTATGAATATATATTTATTTTGTGCACGTGAGTTGTTTTTTTGTGAATATATATTTTTTTCGTGCACGTAAATTGGGTTTCACATGTGAATTGGAATATGCTTGTGTGCATCCTGTCTTTTGTGTGAATTATTAATAAGACTATTTTGCTTCCATATTACTTGAGTAATATTTGACCTAGGGGTATCAATACTTTTAATTAAATACAGGACGTGTGTATTTTGCCTACCACTGCTGGCCACAGGATCTTCAAGGTGCAATTAATTCAGTATTTTTTTCTTAATTTCTTGAGGGAATTGCCAATAGCAATACAGTTGCTTGACTGAAAAAGTAAATAGAATTACACTTTTAAAAGTTATTAAAGTAAATAAGAGTTTTTAAGAAATATTTTTTACAAAAGTGGTCAATGATGATTGCTGAAGTTTAAAATGCATCCTTTTGTTAACATCTTGTGGATATGCACACAATGTAGTTGGGAGAAAATGTCATGTCCTCATATGAAGACAGTGGCATCTCATGAGATTAAACTAAATATTTCTTTGCAATTTTTTGGTATTATTTTTGTGGTGGGGAGGGACTAAATGAACTCTGTAGCTTCATTAACCTGGTCAATATAAGACAGCTAGTTTACTGTGTATTATTTAGAGAACCTACATTTGGTTTCACCCAGGCAGACTTAGTAATCACAGTGTAAGTTAAGTGTGTGAGTAGTAGTTTGGTGTCTCCAAAGGCAGCTTGTGTAAGAAACAGCGAAAAAGGGACTATTTTGAGAGATAGTTTAGATGGAAAGTTGGTGTGTTTGCAAATTAAAAAACCCAGCATGCACTATTATGCACCTTGCAGCTTACTAATGATGACTGGTCATGCCTAACAATTAGATCCCTTTATAGCATCCCTCTGTTTTGGCAACTGCAGGGAGCAAAGTACAGAGAGAAAGCAGGTCAGAAGGACAAAAAAAATCCCTTATATAAGGCTCTATCACTCACCCACCCTTTCCTCGTCATTACCACAGCTGTTACTATAGTAACACACACCCCCATGTGAAACGAGGATGGCACAGCCCTGAAGAGAGGAAAAAGAGAGAGATCGGCGAGCAGACTCGCAAATACAACATCAAATCGCTGTATCTTTCCATTCACCTTTATAACCTTCCACGGATTTTAATAGCGATACAGCCACACAGGTATCATCATCGTCCAAGTAGAGTGTTTTCCACCCAACCAGAAGCAATACAAGAGCATATTAATTCAGGTATGGGCTCGTGCCAAGCTTGCATGCCATGTATGAAGTCATGCATGCTGGATGTTCATGCGCATAGATGCGATATAAAGTGTAGTCATGATATGCTCACTTTGTTTGGACATTTTATGGTTAAAACTGCAGTGCATTTTACAAAGCCATGCCTTATGGTAACAGTTGTATTGTTTGGTTAGGGTTTGCTGCATCCTACTTAGAGAATAAATTCCAATTCACTCCATATTCACTACAGGATGTTTGTGGACTGGTTTGTTCCGGTCTATCTGCTTGTTTCTGTCCTGGTTCTGGCTGGGTTTGGAGCCTGCCTCTACTTCCTGGAGCCCGGGCTTCAAGATGCTCATAAGTGGAGTAACAAGTCCATCAAGCACCAGCCTCTGGTGCCCACACTAAACACCCACCGAGACGATGACAGCAGCGCACTCATATGACACAATGTGTGAAGGAGGGACTCAAAAAGTAATTGGATTCAGATCATCGATCAGCAAATGATTAAGAAGACGAGTCCATAAAAATTTCCATGGATATTCTTTTGCAATAATAGTGCTTTGATTGTTAAACATGAAGGTTTGACTTTGAATATGTATTATGGAGGATATGGTTTAAATGTGTGTTGTTGTTTTTTTTTTTTTTTTGGGTACACTTTCAGAATAAAATGGTATTAAACCGTTTTTTTTTCTCATTACTAGAATGTATACGTCAAAGGTATATGTTTTGTACCATAAGTGTGTATGTTTTAACTGGAGAGATGAACATAGTACCTTTAAAGAGACAAGTGGTTCTGTACAATGATGTATCTTAAATGATCTTTAATGATATATTCACATTAATCTGTAGAAGATGCAGACAAAAGATGTACCCTTGAAGGTCCGAACCCCACGACAAGGACGGGTACAGTTTAGTACATTGTGCCAATTAAAACATGAGGGAAAGTGTTCAAATGCTATATGGACAAGGTCCATATTTGGGACTCTGAGGGTTTTCACAGGATATACAGTATAAAAGATATATTTTGAGAAGGTATGGTTAATGATTTGTGCTCATCCTTTAATCATGCAAGCTTTGTACTGTTCTGGTAACTTAATTCTGCCACATATTGTTTAAAACAATTAAATATAATTCTGATCATTAAGTGATTTTTTAAATAAATGTACTTTATACCTGATTACTGATTGTCCTATATTAATTGGTGTCTTTTGTCTCCTGTGCAGCCCGATGTATCAGTCAAATAGCAGTACAGTGTAGCATATCTGTTAAGAGATCAATCTGATCAAGCAAATAGTGCTACTTTCTCCTTAAACAGAACTTCAGAACCATGCTTGTGTTAGATAAGAAAGCCAAACTTTGCAATAAGTGATAGAGTATATTGTTTGTCATCTATTATATGTGAGACAGTGTCAAATGTCTAAATAAAAATCCTCAAAAAATTTGAAGAAAACATATTTGAGAAAATTTACTAAAAGAATCTAACAGAATTGTCACACACACCCGCTTCACGACCGGCACTAGGACCCGGAAGTAGTACGGTCGCAAAACAGGAAGCATAAAAGGAGACAAGATAGCGCTTCACATCGCTC
>JAQMYJ010000010.1:9927175-9947404 GCA_030014305.1 Clarias laeviceps | reverse complement strand
GCTCCCCTTCTGTGAGAGTCCTTAGACTAATTCGCGTGGTTATCCTGCCTACTCGCTTGCTTCCGCATTTGGGTTTAGCATCCATGCTACAAAGGGCTAACCGCTAAAGCTACGTCTTCTGGTCACTCCAGGTTAGTTCATTGACAAGAATACAAATACATTTCTTGGAATGGACATGTAATGTAATATAAATGCATACAGTATATTTGTAATAAATATATACAAATACAGATATAAAGCGTGCATCATTCCTTCCTGAAAGTTTCACAGGTGTGCATTGAGACTGCGACATACTAAGACATTGCAAAAACATGGTCAGGATTGCAGAAGATTCTGTGGGCAATACAAGAACAACAAAATGAATAAGAAAATATCCATGTATTTACCAAAAACATAAATAAAATAAATAAAACTGATCAAACTGGTTGAAAGGAAAACAGTCCCACACACTGATGCTGAGGAACGTCCACCCAACCCCATTCCACCCCATAATATAAAGAAAAAAGAACCCACGTCAGGGTTAAGAGCTGTATTTTCTATTGACAAATCATTTGTCTTCCTTTAAGAGATAAATCCATAAATTACCATAAATTAGCAAATTTGTCTGGCAACTGAACAAGAACATATCAAGCTTTCTCGTCTTTTAACAGGTTTATTTAAGTGTTATATAAGTTATAAGTTATATAATATTTAAATATATATTAATATACACTGCTCAAAAAAATAAAGGGAATACTTTGTTCTGGTTTGGCTTGAAAACCAATATATACATATACGGGGTGTTCAAGTAAAACTATATAGATATAGATATGTGTGTGTGTGTGAGAAATATCACATATTTAAAGAGCTTTTCACTGGTATGTATTTTTTTTATTGTATGTTCTGTGAAAATGCTACACTATTAAAAATTTTTATTTCAAGACTCAGTTGAAGCTTATACTGTATATAAAATAGTTATTCAGAATACTGAATCTCCCACTCACTTACTCATTCATCGTCTATCTTAATCCAGTACACAGGGTTCCTGGAGCCTATCCCAGGAAACTTAGTGCACAAGGCGGGGTACACCTTGGACAGGATGCCAATCCATCGCAGGGCACACACATACATACACTCACACAGACAAACGGGATCGAACCCAGAACCTGGAGGTGCAAGAGGAGTACTGGATACTTTTCTCAATTTACGTTCAATTGTTAATTTTATTTAGCATTTCATTCTGTTTCTTGGCAAAACAAAAGCTAGGACAGACAAGAGATTTACCCTTTCACACATCAAATGCCATCAAAAATAACCTACTGTATTAAAATGGGTTTTGTTTAATCAAGGTTTTAATAAAAAATATTTATATAAAATTCTTAACACTTTAAATTGCTTTTGAAGTCTTTCTTCATGCTCTTTCTGGACTCTGACACACTCTCCATCGTTTATCAACCGTGGAGTGATGGGAGTGGGTGAGTGAGACAGCGAGGCTTTAGATAAAAAGAATTGAGGGAATGTGAGTTGTACCCACTACTTTCTGTTGCTCTGTTTTTCTCTCGTTTTCACATTCTGTTACTCCCAGCCAGAGAGATGCAGACTAACAGGTCAGTTTTATTTCTTGTTTTTGTGATATAAACTACTTAAACAAGTGTTACTTTTAATATCTTCATAGTTGGTAATATTTTAGATAAGGATGATGTATATAGATGTACTGGGGACATGATGTACTGTTTTCAGACTTTATTTAATTTTTTTTTTTTTGTAACACTCTTTCACTGACTTTATTTTTCAAGACTTTTGCTTGCTGTGTTATTTCCTGACTAAAAATCTTAATTGCTTGGACTGTGCTGTAAATCTTTAACTAAAATCCACTACTATGAACCAAAGTGAGCTAGACCAAGCTGAATTGTCATTATTTCCTAACTCTATTCAATGTCCCCTATATATCTCCTCTCACTCTATTGCAAGACTTTCACCTTGTCCACAGCGTCCATCCTCCACATCCCCTACTCGTCTCTCCCCAGCCCTTCAAAATCTTTCTTCTTCTCCATCCTCCAGCTCTCCTGGTCGTCTCTCCCCAAATCTGATTCCCATTAGTCCATCTTCACCTTCAAGACTTTCTCCATCTCCCCAAACTGTTTCAACATCTTCCTCTCCTACATGTGCATCCCCTTGTCCATTCACTCTTTCCTCTTCCAACCCTGCAATATGGCTTTCTCCCTGCCCACAGCCTCTCTGTTTATCCCCTACAAGGCTTTCTCCATGTCCCCAGTTGCTTGCTTCTTCTAGCCCTTCTAGACTTTCTCCATGTTCCATACCACTCTCTTCCCCCGTCATCCTGAAGAGGCCTATCCACATCTCTTCATTCAGTGACAGTGGGAGCCCCCTGGATCCTTCAGCCTACAGTTTTCCATTGAGGAGGTACTTGTCTCAAAATGTAATGCCTCTGTTATCCTTAAAAGTGGCTGTGAGGAATTAATAGGAATAATTGTTGTGAAATATTTTTTCCCCTCACAGCAAGCCTGCATCTGGTACTGATAGTGTGGAATCTTCCAAGCAATCCCTTCCAAGCAATCAACCTTCAGTCCAAACAAGTGTTGAATCAGATAATGAGCATTCCAAACCAACAATAATATCACATGGCGAGAGAAGGGCCAAATCAATTCCTATCTCAAAAACAAGAACTCAGCAAAAGCAAAAACAAGAACAGTTGCAGAGGTACCAGTACCAAGGCATGCTCCATAAAGATGTTAGTTTGGAAGACAAATCTATCAGAAATACCATGACTAAGAAGGAAAGCATAAGTTGGCAAAACCTGAAACACATAGGAAGAGGATCACTAAGTCTGGCATCCTATAAAAGGAGGCATCTGACCCAGGACCCCATCTTAATTCAAGCCCGCCTAGGGTTAAACAAAACAGGAAAGACTGAAAACTCTGGACCAAATATTGTATTTGACAAGGCAAATATAAGCCAAGCTGGATTGAAAATACACAAGGATAAAGATGTGGGTAGGGGAGAAATGTTTCAATCCAAGCCACAAATGGCAAAATCTACAGCAGGCAATCAAATATCAGGTCTTACAAATAGACTTCAGAGCAATCCAAGCCATGATAGTCAACTCAAGCCATCCTCAGAATTTCCTAAAGACCATGAGGGGCTCCTATCTCCAAAAAAATCAAACATAGTGCCTTCCTCAACAATTTCCAAAGCTCTAAAATCTGTTTCAGAGAGTCACATTAGTCCAATTACTGGGGTTTTTCAGAAATTTAAAAGTCATGGCCCTGTAGACATTCCTGAAAACAGCAAAACTTATTTGCTTGACTTAAATACAAATGATACTGAAAAACATACTTCTTCTCATCACAGTAAGGGTCAGTTAGAAGCTTCAGAAACAGATATTAGCACACTAAGTCAAACCAAGCAGACAGACCACATCCGATTCCCTTTGAAGAGTCATGGATCATCTACTGAATCCCGATTTTTGGCTAGAAACTGTAGACCTGAGTCAGAAACAACTACATCAAATTATATTTACACACCCCAACAACTCAACCAGACTGACCAATTCCCTTTGAAGAGCAGAACCTGCAGACGTGTGATCAAAGGACCAGGTAGTTTTTCTGACAGAAAGTCCACATATTTGATATCTGCTCAGGCACGAAAGAAAGATTCATCCTTTCAGGAAACAATGAGAAAAGGGTCTCAGAAAAACATTGTTTCCAGGCCATCAAAAAAGAGCAACCACTGTTCAAATACTGATTCCTCCAAATCAAATTCAAGTCAAACAAACTCTCTAGAGGAGGACACACAATTAGAAAAAGACAAACATTTAAAGGCACAGAAAATGTGTGGTATATCTTGTAGCACACAATCTACTGGCACACACACAGCCAAGGATACATGGGATGATGCAGTGATTCAAATGGCCTTCCATGGCCTGCCCAACACCGCCTCCCCACGAGACCTATGCAATCATCCCCACCAGCAAAAACATACAGCCATTCCAGAATTTTTCATGGGTGACTGGATGCCCCGTTCTGGAGCTGACAAAGCATGTGAACAGTCATTAACAGAAGGAGACAATTTGACAGTTGAACAAGTGAATTTTCCTCAGTTACATCAACAGGATGATTCCCTACTGAGGAAGCCATCTGTTTCTGAGGAAAGGAAAAGTAAGGAAGTGATAATCCCTCTTCCTGATATATATGCATTTACACGTGAGTACAAGCCAAATGATTTGTAAGACTCAATAGGTAACATGATCTATATACTTTGCCTGGCCAAGAAAAAAAGGCACATGCTCTAAGATTTCATTCATTCACCTTTAAGCATTGATTACAGCACACAATGTGGAGGCCAGTTCATGTATGAAAATGATTTATAATGCTCACAGAACCACTCTTTCTCAGTTTGAGTAATGAAATATAGGAACTAAAACATTGTGATGTAATAACCTGGTCATTCAGTACATTCAGGTCATCAGCTGACTTCATTTTATTCTCATATACCTGTAGCATTGCTGAGCCTAGGCTTGAGCAACTAAAGCAGCCCCAGGGTTAGGGTTAGACATTGCCCCCAGAGGGTTGTACAATGGCCACTATGCATGATGAGTTCATCGCTTCATGCACTACCCTTCTTACCCTGATGCCTCCATGGCTCTGGAAAGAAGTTGATTACCTTTTTCTGTTACTCCAAAGTCCAATCTTTATGCTCCCTAACAAATTGAAGCACTTTTTTTGAGTTCTCATCACATTGTTTGCATATGGAAATGCTCTTACTTTTATTATTGTACTGGTTTTTATTGTTGATTTTTTAGGGTGCAACTTTACCAGGTGTTTAAGTGATCTCAGTTCATTATTTTTGCCTGACCACATTACTTTTACAAAGTTGATTGTTCAGCACTATCATTACAGGTTTTAATAATGTAATGATTAAAACAGTTTGAATAATTTCAAATCTCCTTAGCTGTTTTGCTTGATGCAGCCCAATCATTTATTCCTTATGGAATGGTGACTTTTTTTGGCCAGGCAGTATATTGTAATGTTTGAAAATTATTAAAAGCAATTCTAGAAACTTGAAATATACATTTTAAGGCAATAAGTTATTCAGGCCAGATGGTTATAGTGAGTTTAAGAAACAAGTAAATTAGTTGCATAAATATATGTACTGACTTTGCCTTTCATATTCATGTAAGGATAAAATTAATATTGATTATTATATAAAATTAAATATTAAATGCATTTGCCAATCCGGATCCTAGAGAACTCTCTGCAGAATTTAGCTTCAACTTTAACTTGATGTTCTGCTGATCCTAAACATGAAGATTAACGTTAACTTGTATTGATTCACATTATAAATTATCAACAGGGCATCCTGAGTATTTTATACCAATTTTATAGGATTTTATAGAATTTGTCTATACAGTTATCAGCTTTTGAAACTAGGCTAAATTCACGATCACAATTATTTGGTACCCCTGTGCATGTACTAGACACTTACAGTAGACAGTTTTAGACTTTACTACAATGGCTACTAAAACAACTAGTAACATCAGATGGTGAGCTCCAGAATGAATTTTAAGCCCTGATTGCTATATAATGCACCCCAACACTATGATTATGGCTTGGGAAAAAAAGGCGTGCTGTCTTATCAGGCCGCACACATGCATGTTTCCGCATAGCAAGATAACAGGGTATGAGGCAAGTGTTTGCCTTTCATTGCTATTGCAGCATAACTCAACATGCACAGTACATGGACATGCGATCGAGTAAATATGAGCTAAAGAGGTGGCACACGTGTAAACAGGATGCACATGAGAGCACAACATGGGAAAAGGCTGTATGTGAGTAGCTGGAACAGTTTGAGTGCTAATGAATGTTATAACATTAGTTATTTACTTCTGTGGAGCTATCTCAACCTGTAAATAAAGCTGTGTCAGCATTTATATGTGTCCTAGCCACACTTTTTAATATATATTTAAGAATATTTTAAAGAACTTCTATAGATATTTTGAGATTGGTAATTAGTCTTATTAAAGAAATATATGAAACAATTTTTAAGTATTTAAAACTGAATTTATTGTATTTTACTTTGCTGCTATCAGCTTCTATAAGCACATTGAATTTTTAATAAATTTAATAAAATTTAATTTAATGACCAAAAATTAGCTGGAGGTTGCAAGGTGACCAATGGAAACATTAACAGAGCTATAGGAAGATATGATTATAGATTACCCTCTAATCTCTTTGGCACGAAATGGTGCCAAAATATTGCCAAGTCAGTCTGTGTCATGCTGATAGACTGAGTGAGGTTACTTTTTTTTTTAACTATCTTTTCCCATAAAAATATTTGAATTGTTTTTTCACTTTACTTGTATACATTATACATTAGAAGTATACATTCATAGTAAGGGTGTTTTTACTTTTTACTTTTTTCATCTACTCTACACACTTGCTGGTGTGAGTACTCTATCTGTGTAAGTAATCTATCTGTTTGCAACATGTACAGAATGCTGCTAGCTGTTGGGCCTCAATGCAAGGGTGGGCCTCAGTGGTTTAAATGTGTTTGTCTGATTCATGCTTAATAGGATTGGGTTCTGGTGAATTTGGGGGCTGGGTCAACAAACTTGCCTGCTAAGCCCTGTGCATGGCATGCTGTGATGTGTTTGGTGTTCTGATACCTTTCTGTCCTACCTTTCTGATACCTCTTCTGTGGCCAGCCAACTTTTTACTTTTAGCAGTTTGTGCTACATTTATTTTTCTATAAGATTCAGCCAGGCAGGCTAGCCTTTAGTCCCCATTGTTGTAGATAAGTGTCCATGATCCTGTAACCAGTTTACTGGCGTGTGTCAAAGGTTTGGACACACCTTCTAATTCTACAAACTTTTCTTTTCTGCATACTCCATTGCATCATCATCATCAACTTTTATTTCATACTGTGTTAATTCGAGCGTGTCACAGGCATTCCTCAACAACAGTGCAGTGTCATCTATAGCGAAAATGGGTATGTTGGACCCAGCTCAGGGTTACTAAAACCACGGATCAGACTGCAGCAATGGTGCATATGATGAACCCTGAAACATCTACGACAGCGCTTTTGACAGGCAGGAGTAGGGCCTGCTAAAACCTTGGAGCAGCGTGAGACATTGTGGACGATCCTATACTTCCAACTTTGTGGCAGAAGTTTGGAGAAGGTCCTTTTCTAATTTAACATGACTGTGCCCCAGTCAACAAAGCAAGGACTATAAAGACATGGTTTGATAAGTTCGGTGTGGAAGAACTTGACTGGCCCGCACAAAGCACTGTGACTTCAACCCCATTAAGCACCTTTGGGATGAACTGGAAAAGGAATTGCTAGCCAGGGCTTCTCGTCCATCATCAGTGCCTGACCTTATAAATGTTCTACAGAATGGATGGGCATGAATTCCCACAGAAACACTCCAAAATCTTGTGGACAGCCTTCTGAGAAGAAGAGTGGAAGCTGTTATAGCTGCACAAGGGGGACCAACTCCATATTGAAGTATATGTATTTGGATACATGGTTGTATACACAGTCAGCTAAAAATCTATACAAACTTTAGAAAAAGAAAAATTGTGGACATTATATATTATTATGTATATGGACATTATATTAATATAATATTTATAATATTATCATATTATTATTATAATATATATCACGGCTGATATATCTTCGAAAAGTTGATTTATTTCAGTAATTTAATTCGAAAAGTCATATATTATATAGATTCATTAAACACAAACTGGTATATTTCAAGTGTTTATTTCTTTTCATTTTGATGAAAACCCCAAATTCAGTATCTCAGAAATTTGTAATATTTATTGAGATGCACCTGTATATTTATATATACACACACGCGCGCGCGCTGTAAATATTTTAGGCGCTTCGACCTGCGCATGCGCGCTGCATCTTTCGCTCCCGTCTCCTTAGTAACGGACGGAAAAGGACGGAGTAGGGAGGGAGGGAGTGTGAGGTCGGAAAACGAGCGAGCAGAGGGAGAGAACGACGGAATAACGAATCACGCGAGGTTCTTAAAACACCGTTCTTTATTAAGCAGCTCCAGGCCATTATTACCGTGTACTGCAACACTCCGGAGGATCTGAACCGGTGAGTGCGCGTGGTTTTACCGTTAAAGTGCGATATCGGAAACGCGAGACTGAATGCAGGAGTGATGAACACAATGGACATCCATCCACCGACACGAGGTTCAGGGATGCTCACATCCTCCTGCATGATCAGGGTTTGTTTTCTGTCCGATCAAACCGGTTGGTGTTTCATGGCGTATTGATTGTGTGATCATTTATTTATTATGCGCTAATTTAGGCAGTGATTTAGTGGTTAGCCCTGTGGCCTCACACCGCCAGGGTCCAGGTTTGATTCCCGCCTTGGATCTTGTAGTTTCCTCCTACAGTCCAAAGACATGAAGATTATTCTAACTGGCGCTCCCAAATTGCCCATAGTATGTAAATGAGTGTGTGTGCCCTGTGATGGACTGGCACCCAGTCCAGATTGTACCCCACCTTGTGTCCTAAGTTTCCTGGGACAGGCTCCAGAAACCTGCAACCTTGTACAGGATGAAGCAGTATAGACGATGAGTGAGAGTGAGTAATTTAGGCGGAGCGAATATAGGACATGACTCCAGAGGGATGCATTATCAGTGGACTGAGATTAATCCTATTTATATCACATGCGTCTGTGGCTTCATTAGCTTTAAGAAGCCTTTTAACACGATTAAATCATTACAGATTTTTGTACTGTGCACTAAATTACTTTAAAAAATTGTGTCTGTTCCTCTCCCAAGACTGTTTGGCCTAGGTTGTAATGAAATACTTAAAAATAAAATAAAAAATCCAGGTTTCAAGTTTTTGTTTTGACAAATGCTTGGATTTAGAGTTACTTTTCAGTGCGTCTGTAGGCCTGTAAAGATTGCAGCATAATTTTAAGAAACTCTAACGCACTACATATGCATCATACATAACATTCAGTTAATATGTAAACTGAAATCAAGTAAATCTAATGCTTGCAGATCTTTTTTTGGGATTACATGATATTGAATGTTTTAGGGCCTTGCACCTCCAGGGTTGAGGCTTCGATTCCCACCTCAGTGTCTGTGCACATGGAGTTTGCCTGTTCTTCCTGTGCTTAGTGGGTTTCCTCCCACAGTCCAAAATCATGCTGATTGATACAAATTGCAGTTTTAAAATGATGATTTCACTTATTAAAGGAAGCCAGCTAATAGATCACAAAAAGCAACACACCATGCCGCAATCTAAGGAAATTGAAGAACAGTTGAGAAACAAAATTATTGACAGGTGTTAGTCTGGAATGGTTCACAAAGCAATTTCTAAGGGTTTGGGACTCCAGCGAACCACATTGAGAGCTATTGGTGAACAGTGGTCAATCTTCCCTGGCCTAACAAAATTTCTCAATGACTCATCCAGGAGCTCATTAAAGAACCCAAAACAACATTTAAAGACCTGCAGACCTTACTTGCCTTAGATATGGTCCATGTTCATAATTCAACAATTTGAAAGAGACTGGGCAAAAATGGCTTCCCTGGAAGAGTTCCAAGGTGCACACCACTGCTGACCAAAATGAAAAAAGCTCACTTCACATTTGCCAAATAACATCTTGATTATCCCCAAGACTTTTGGGAAAATATTCTGTGGACTGATGAGACAAAAGTTTAAAGGAAGATGTGCGTCCCGTTACATATAGCATAACTAACACAGCATTTCATAAAAAGAACATCATACCAACAGTCAAACATGGTGGTGGTAGTGTGATGGTCTGGGGCAACTTCAGGACCTGGACGACTTGCCATAATTGATGGAATCATGAATTCTGCACTCTACTAGAAAATTCTAAAGGAGAATATCTGGTTGTCAGTTTGTGACCTCAAGCTCAAGAGTACTTGGGTTATGCAGCAGAACAATGATCCGAAACACACCAGCAAGTCCACCTCTCTATGGCTAAAAAAAAAAACAACTAAATTAAGAGTTTAGAGTGGACTAGTCAAGGACTTAAATCCGATTGAGATCCTGTGGCATGAGCTTGAATAGACGGTTCATGCTGTAAAACCTTCCAATGTGGCTAAATTAAAACAATTCTGCAAATAAGAGCAGCGATGTGAAAGACTCATTGCCAGTTATTGCAAACGCAACCAGTTAGTAGATTTAATGGCAATTACTTTTTCACATGGGGAGGGCACTGGTGGCTCAGTGGTAGGTGTTTCGCCTGCCATGCGGAAGGCACGGGTTCGATTCCCAGCCAGTGCCCAAACCCCAGCCACTGGACACAGTGCCGGTCCCAAGCCCGGATAAAAATGGGAGGGTTGCGTCAGGAAGGGCATCCGGCGTAAAACCTCTGCCAAGTTGTTGTGCGGACTGGATATTCCGCTGTGGCGACCCCTTGCCGGGAGCAGCCGAAAGACTAACAACAACTTTTTCACGTGGGTCCAGGCAGGTTTGGACACCTTTTTCCTTAATAATTTAAAAATGGTATTTTGTATTTATTCTGGTTATCTATGAGTGCTATTAAAATTTGTTCAATGAGCTGAATCTTTTAAATATGCAACAAAAAAAAGCCAGGAAGGGGGCAATTTTTTTTACAACACTGTATGAGCCAAAAGAAAATGGAGAAAAGTACAATTTTATTTTTACAATATACAGTACTTCCTACTTTTTTGTGTCAGATTATTGGGTGACTTTAACTGGGATTTGGCTTATTTCCCCAAAGCTTGGCCTAGATCTTAAAAAAAGTGTATTCTATTCATATGGTGCCCTGTAACAATCTTGTGCATTATAAACCCAATAGAGCACAAGCGCTAATAAGATGTGCAAGGCTTATGTCTCATTGCTAACTGAATAGATATTTCTACAATTATGTATTCTTTTGAACGTTTGAAGGTTTTGACCTTTATTATAAGCACTTATTGTGTTATGGCAATCCAAGTTGTGCTTGATTATTTGTAGGTTAAAACCATAAAATAAAACCTCTGTAGAAAAATAAAAGCTTTGTAGGAGCTCAACAGTTTACCTATAAACCCAAGACAAACACAAAAACAACACAAAAACATCCTCCAGAACACTGCGAATCATTGGCCTAGATATTTGTTGGCTATCTTTGTCTGAATTCTTGATGTCTAAAGTTTTACTTTTGCTGCCTCTTGTTAAAGACATGTCAGAAATTGTGCCCCCAGAGGTGAGACCCAAACCTGCCGTCCCTGCTAAGCCATCTCATGTGGTACCGCCCACTAGCACCCCCACTGCACCTCTGCAGGGCTCAGGTGCTGGAGGTCAGGGTTCAGGAGGAGGCTCAACCTTGCTGGGATATGTTGGGATAGATACCATAATTGAACAAATGAGGAAGAAGACCATGAAGACTGGCTTTGATTTCAACATCATGGTTGTAGGTTAGTGAAAATCTTAAGAAGTTTATGTTAATCAAGGTTTGTCATATACAGTAAACCCGTAAATTTACAGTAAACTTTTTGTAAATTTTTCGTATATCTTACCCTATGCCCTTTTTCTTCATTCCCATGTTTTTTGTTGTTGTTGTTTCCCCAAGGTCAAAGTGGTTTGGGGAAATCCACCATGGTGAATACTCTGTTTAAGTCTCAAGTGAGCAGGCGGAACTCTGGCTGGAGTCGCGATGAGAAGATCCCTAAAACTGTGGAGATTAAATCTGTGTCACACGGTAAGAGTTAAAAGATTCGATGGGTGAGATGTTTTTTGTTTAAAACATGAAAGACTAGAAACATCAGTTTCTAACAGAATCAGGCCAATCTGTAAGGTTCATCATATCTCAGAGTTTTGGGAAATAGTTTAATTTCCTTTGCTTGCCTCATATTTTTGAGAACACCACAGAACACACTCTTCCTTCATCAAAGTATCCAGTGATTGTGGAAATCATGACATTTTTATTTTACTGGGGCTCAGCACCACTTTCGTCTTTTGGATAATCTTAAGTGTGGTGTTCCATGATCCAGGAAAGTGATCTAAAGTGGTTTGCCTCTTACCTCAAACACAAAGCATTTTCTGTTTTGGTCATTTGTGCTGATTGGTTATTTATCCTCTTCCTCAGCAGCCATCACTTGTGGTGAACCTCATGGCTACATATTAAGTCCTATGCTGTTTTTGGATATGCTTCCCTTTAGTTTATCTTTTAAAAGTACAAAATTTCCTACCATTTTACACTGATGGTACAGTGCTGCATGTCTCAATCCAAACCTGTGTTGAAAGGCCTCACTGCAAATTCTCTTTGATTGGCTTTTGAATATTAAATGCTGGGTGTCTAAAAACTTTCTTATGTTTAATAATTACAAATAAAATTATTTTAAATGCTTTTTACACGATCCATTGTCACATTGTCATTCTTTTCTGAACCTTCTTTACTTTATTCAGCAGTGACAAATAAAACAAATATCAACAAAATATCTAACTCATTAGCCCAAGTAATCTAAAATAAAAACCCCAAATAAATTTCACGAAAATCACAGCACTATATGTTTCACTGGGAGATAATTTCCTAATGTTCTCCTTGTCTTGAACGTTCATCATTGAAACAATGGCTCTTTGTCTTTATGGACATTGACAGAGTCACAGTCAGGCTGGTGTGTTCTCTGTCCCGGGCAATGCTACAGGCCTGATACTGATGCCCTTTGGGTGCGAGCGTTTGTGCACAGCTGGAAAACAGTAGGCTATGGCATTCGGGCAAGACCCTAAATCTGCCGAGACACACTACTGTGTAGGCTTAATGTATCAAGTGTGTTGAATGAGCAGGCAGATATAGTATGCTAGTGCTGGATTCTTTCCATGTAGAAAAATCCCCCTTTTGTATATTTGAAAGATTTTTTTGTATCATCAGCTGTATTTCTTTGGGGTTGTGACTGTACTTCATGAAAAGCTTTTTGTGTCAAAGTTGCTGCTGCTTTGCATTTGTCCAAAAATATCTAAAAGGCATGTTTAAAAAAATTCAGTTGAATTTGTGACACAAGGCTTTTTTTTTTATATCATGTGAATATATGCATATTACTAATCTTTGCATGAATCCATTCATAGGAAGGTTTGTCATGCGAGACAATTTTTCATGTCATTCCACCTTATTATAACCAATTTTAGATTCATTACAAATCTTAGCGATTTTCTGCTAGATTATTAAGATTTGGGTTTAATCATGCATTATTTTGTGGTTTTGTTGCAGACAAGAATATATTGTTGGTAATGTCATGGTTATTATTATTATTTTTTTTTACTGTAGTGATAGAGGAAGGTGGTGTGAAGATGAAACTGACTGTTATTGATACTCCCGGATTTGGGGACCAGATCAACAATGAAAACTGGTGGGTGAGGAGATTATCGTAGATTGGATTTATTTATAATTTGAATTATACAATACACAGTGATCTAAAAATTTCCTCTTGTGTTTATAGCTGGGAGCCAATATCTAAATATATCAATGAACAATATGAGAAGTTTCTAAAGGAAGAAGTTAACATTGCTCGTAAAAAACGGATTCCAGACACCCGAGTGCACTGCTGCTTGTACTTCATATCTCCCACTGGACACTCGTGAGCACAATAAATCACACAATTAGCACAATTCTTCATGCACAAAATGGTCTTGTAACTGAAGAGGGTTGTGTAAATGTACAGTAAATGCATATAGTAATTGAATGTCTGTGTAAATATTTTTAAACAATGTAAACAAAAATTAAAAAAAATATTCACATTTAAGCTTTCAGTGAAGAGGGTAATATTAATAAAAAGTGATGTATCCACTGGCCGCTGCAGAGAAGAACATAATTTCAGGCTGCCTGCTTGGAACAGCCAGTTAAAGCAATGTTTCTGAATGGATGTCTAAGATACATTAATCAAACCATGCTCATTTGCGACTTGCCATAGTCACTGTAGTGATCTCTCTGTCACTTCAATCTATTAGTTGCGCCCAACCCCCATCTCTCCATTGTTTTGTATCTACTCTTCCTGACCTTTTGCCTTTCTATCCATCTCTCTATTCTATTTTGTGTCAGACTGCGGCAGCTGGACATTGAGTTCATGAAGCATTTAAGTCGAACTGTGAACATCATTCCTGTCATTGCCAAAGCGGATACTCTCACCCCTGAAGAAAAAATAGAGTTCAAGCAGCGGGTAAGAAAGACTGGATGGATGGATGGAAGGATCGAGTAATGATTAAATGGATAAATGTGTGGAAGAATGGGTGGATGGATAATCAACATTTAAATTGGTTGAGACAGAGGAACATACAATGTAAGTAAGATGGTTGGAGGAATACAATGGTCTGTACTGGATTGTATTTTTCTCATGTAGCATTGTAGTTTTTCTTGACTGAAAGCTGTTCCACCATGGCAAAGTTCTGTGCATAAAGCGAGATCTATGGTTTGATAATATTGGAATGGTAGGTGATCTGCAGTGATCTGATTTCTTTCAAGAAGGGCTAGAATTAAGATTGTGTTCTAGGCTTTCTCGCCACAAAATCAGTAGCTGTATAGGCACAATTCCCAAGTCATCTTCGAAAATCTAATGAAAATCCTTCTCAGAAGAAAAGAGGCTATCATAGAAGCAAAGGTTCAACCAATTCCATATGAATATCCATAGATTTGGAATGAAATGTTCGACAATCACATACATCTGTGTTATTTAGTGTAAGTAGATGAATGGATGGATTGATATATCGTGGGTGAATGGATGGATGGGTCAATTGATATATGGGTAGGTGAATGGAGGGACCGATGAGTATAAGGATGGTTTGGTAGACAAATAAAAGAATCTTTAGGTAGGCAGTATAGAATAATATTCAAGAATGTGTCGATGATAAATAGTAAAAAGTATGAATTAATAAAAGGAGAAATACTGTATATGAATGGATGAATGAGTAGTTGGATGGCCGGTTAGATGGATGGATGGATAGATGGTTGGATGATGATTGGGTAGATTGATAGGAAGGTCAAGAGTGGTTCATTAGATTTCTGGATGATAGTGTCAATTTTATTGCCAAAAATCACATATAGTATGATAAATCTATATTTTAAATTCTCTCTCCTCCAGGTTAGGAAGGAGCTGGAAGTGTGTGGAATCGAATTTTATCCACAAAAGGAGTTTGATGAGGACCAGGAGGACAAGGCTGATAACGATAAGATCAGAGTACAGTGCCAAATTATTTTATTCTGCCCTTTACAATACTCATAAAACACAACTGTAATGTCACTGCCTGATATGCCTTATTCTTGTCCTGTTGTATTATACTCTTGTTCTTCTGCTCATAAATTAATTTACATGTTACGATAGCATGCCTTATTAAATCTGTTTGTGTGTGTGTGTACAGGAGGCCATGCCTTTTGCAGTAGTTGGAAGTGACAAAGAGTACCAAGTCAACTGCAAACGGGTTCTGGGTCGGAAGACTGCCTGGGGAATAGTAGAAGGTGTGTAAGGTGTGAAAGTCTCTGGACTTTTATCTAAATCTGATAGGACTATAAGGATTCAGTTGTAGGAGGACAGTGCTAACTTGTTATCTAACAACACTACTACACTTCCAGGCATGGTGTTATAGGAAAATAACCAACAAGAAAGTGTTGTGACATCATTACGACCCTGATGTTATCTTCTTATTTTCCTAAAATACCACATACTGAAGTGTTTATCGCTCCTATACAACAGCAAATGGCCAACAAATGCAATTTTTTGACAAATTCTACTATTTACCGATCCCTAATCTCGTTGTTATAAGCAATAATAAGATAAAATGCAGCTGGTTACTAAGAAACCCGGAAAGCCCCATCCTAAAAATTTACATTGTCAGAAACCTTAATGAGATAGCTATGTCTAACTGTTGCTAAGTAATGACACCAGAGACTCCTTCCAAAAATTTCTTAAATTAAGTTATGGCCCCAAACATGTTTCTGTTACTATAGAAACTAATAGCATATTGAAATGAGTACATTAATAATAATAATAATAATAATACCAATAATAATTATAATAATGATGGGGGATCACAATTGCTCAGTGCTTAGAACTGTGTTCTCACACCTCCAGGATCAGGGTTTAAACCTAATCTTAGGTCTTTGTTGGTGGAGTCTGAATGTTCTCCCGGGCTTTGTGGGTGGGTCTCCTCCAGGTCCTCCAGTCCAAAGACATGTGTTGTAGTCTGACTTGTATTTCCAAAATGCACATAATATATGTTTGGGTTTGGGAGCTGATTTGAGTAAAGTCTTTATTCCGTTGAAAAAATTATAGAATCCTGACCTTCCAATCATAAACCCAGTAATTTACAGCCTTACAGCAGTGTGTGAATCTGTGAGTACCATGTCACTGGCAAGGAGTCAAACTGAAAACTAAAGTTGCGAAACAAGTGAACTTGCAAAGCAGATTGAGACACAGAGAGTGTACAACTTGGTGAAGGAGAGAGAATGTGTGTGTGTGTCTGTGTGTGAGAAAGAGAGAGAGAGAAAGATGACTAATTATCTTTCCTATTCGAGCATTTGGTACGTCACTGCTGGGAGACAGTTTGTGGGCATCATATGATGTCAGTCATTGGACCCGTCACCTCATGTATACTTTTCCCTCAAAGCCCGTTCCACAGCCACTCAAACTCTGACCTTTTTTTAGCAGATTACGTTGAGCTTTTTTCACAGACCTTTTCGGAGATGTAATACAATTAACAATCAATTCCTTGTTTTTTTGTCTCCCATCAGTTGAGAACCCAAATCACTGTGAATTCTCTCAACTACGAGATTTCCTGATCAGGTAATATACACTGCAAGTTTGTTTTCTGTTATTCTTTTCAACGTTTAAGTAAAAATTATAAGCGCCATTTTAGAAAAGTAATCAATGATCCCATGATGGTGTGATGTATTTCTACCATTCAGAATGTCCTGAAGAGTTAAATTTTTTCAACTTATCTCCAAACATTTGAATGGCTCAATTCAGGTTTAATTGCCCCAGTAAATGTTAAACACTACATATTGAAACACTGCATATTGACTGACTGTCTCTTTATAGGTCTCACCTGCAAGACCTAAAGGAGGTCACCCACAATATCCACTATGAGACATACAGGGCCAAAAGGCTTAACGACAACGGAGGACTCCATCCTATCTCAACCAGCAACAGCACACAGGAAAGCAACCTGTAAGAGGGAAACCGTGAGCGAGAGAATGATGGAAGAGAGGTTGATGACGAATCATGATAATGAATAATATTTTGCGGATAAATACATTAGCACGTACCCTTGTGGAGTTTGTCTTAAAGCTTTTAAACCATCTGAGCATGTTCATTGTTGCCTCTTCTTTTGCGAAACGCCTTTTTAAAAATACCACAACCACTCATCAGCCTACAATGGAGACTGAAAAGAGTATAGCCTCTAGATATTAAAGTAACTCCAAGTTAAAATGTTACAATATGGATGGATGACAGCACTGCCATTTAAATGTAGACAATACATAGGAGTTTAGAAACCTTTGTGTGATCTATTTATCTAATAGGCTTTATTCTCTAACAATTCAGGACTCAAAAAACTTTTTGCCAGCCTTGATGAGTATATTTTGATGTGCACTTCAGTGTATTCCAAGTTTTTTTTTTTATTATTTACCCTAATAACCAATGATCCTTTTGGACTCCAATTCAGGACTCTCACATTAGCCAGAATAGCACACCACAAAGTAAGGTTTTTAAAGGTTTAGCCCAATACATTTTTGTAAACATGTTTCTAGACTGTGTACACAAGCGCGTGTGTGTGTATGTGAGAGAGAATGTGCCTTTATGAACCATGTTTCCAGTGTTCAATCGACTCAGTTTTTTAGGTATATCTTTCACATGTGCCATCGTTCTTATCAGAATGCATGCGTATTGCTGGAACAATGGTACTGCTTTATGTCTAAGTTCACCTTGGTGTTAGCCTCTAGTCAAAGCACAGGTCAATTCATGATCCCTTTAGGCAATAGAATTTTATCACACCTCAGATCATCTGACATTCTGCCAATCTTTGAATGAATGCACTTTTTTTTATTTAATCTAAACAGTCATTCTTGAGAACTGGGACAAAAGGTATGTATTTAAATTATATTTATTTTCTTAGGTTTTGTCTAATAACCCAGTGTTTTTTTTAACTGTCATAATTATTTTAAAATTGTAATTGTATTAGGATAAAAAAATTGCTTCCTCAAAGGTATTGCCTTTTACCAATAAACAGTACTCATATTGGTGGTGACATACATCTGATGCCGCTGACAAACAGCAACCTGTTTTAAACCACAATGACAACACATCAGCCTAGAATGAAGACTAAAATGAGTATAGCCCCTACAATATGGATGGATGACAGCACTGCCATTTAACTGCACACAATACGTTGGAGTTTAGAAAGCTTTGTGTAAAGTCTCCTTCGCGAGATCTCTTTTTCTAATAGGCTTTATCCTCTACCTGCTAAAACAATTCAAAACGCGTTTTTGCAAGTCTTGATGCTTATATATTGATGTGCACTTCAGTGTATTCCTATTTAACTATTCCTAAACACACTGCAGCATTTCCGAATGGGTGCATCTTTTTCATAACTTAATGATGACCAGTGATCTTTTTGGACACCAATTTAAGACTCAAAATAAAAGCAAATATTTGATTCTGTGATTTGCATTGTTTTTATCAGAAAGCATGTGTATCATTGAAACAATGATACTGCTTGATGACTAAAAGTTCACTTTGGTTTTAGCCACTTGATGTTTTAGCCAAAGCAAAGGTCAATTTTTATGGTTGTGACCATAGCAGTATCAATATCAAATCTTTAAATTATATAAAATGATCAATCTTATGAGAACCTAAGCATTTAAACAAGTTATAGAGCAAACAAGGGGTTATGAAGGAGTTTCGGTTGACAACAAGATTGTTTGACCTTATTTATTTTTTAGAAATGTCTGTCGGTGTTGACAGAATCTCAGGACACAAATTCACCAAATAAAATTTAATAAATTAATTTTCCATTCATTAATTAATATGCATCTAGTTTAATTACAACACAATAATATATTTTTTTCATATGTTTTAATCAGTTTTTTTTAGCTATTTAAAAATATGAATCCTTTTTCTGGACAACACCTTTGTCAGGTCTACTGGGGACACTATCTAATTGAAAAAAAAATTACTACGATTAAAAAAAACTATTTTGTTATGCTGAGTTGATTCAGCTTATAAAATTGATCATGATCAAAATATAAATTATTTTACAGAAAATTACAATATTATGTGCTGGACTTGTTTGATCCCAGTTCTCAAGAATGACTGTGATGTTAAATTACGAGGATGGTATTCTTGCAGAGTATTCTGTTTTTAAGTGTTATTTATTACATCGTTTAATAAACGTTTTCCATCACTTTTGGCTTCTTTTGACTTTTCTCTAACTCTACATCATGATCTGCAATATGGTATATTTGCTGGGGGAAAAAAACAGAAAAAACTAATATCAAATCACTGTACAATATATCACAACGCTGACCTGCACAGAGAACAACAGCCTGCTCACCAACAACTGATGATTTTAAAGTAAAAACTTGTGGATCAAATGTAGTGGTCAGAGCTATTTCTTCAGTACGGTCAGTATGGTCCGCAGTCTGGAAAGAGGGGAGAGCAGCTGCCTGCCAAAACCCACATTCAAAACCAGTCATGATAGAACTTTCAGCAAGGAAACACATCTGCTAATGTTGTCATCTTAAACAACACTTTGTTTTAGGGCTTCCAGATCACAAGGGGAGTCCATGACTTTTAAAATAAATATGCAAAAAAAATTTTTATAAATTAGATAATCACTGTCAGAAAATCATTAAGAACTGCTGATCATGAAGCATGTATGTCTACTTGTGTATGTAGGGGATCAAAAAGCATACGAGTAGAAACCGAGCCCAAACACCTGTAAGCAACTTAAAGAATTTAGTGAATCTGTCTTTTTTTTTCTTACACTTGTTATGTTAATTGCTTTTTGGCTAGCATGTATTTAGAGTAAGAAGTGTTGGGCCAACATATGTCAAGTTACTTGCTTGTTACTACTAGCTGTGAAAGCATTTGCCTTTTGAGTAATTAAAAATAAATATACTGGTCCTTCTCAAAAGATTAGCATATTGTGATAAAGTTCATTATTTTTTGTAATGTACTGATAAACATTAGACTTTCATATATTTTAGATTCATTACACACAACTGAAGTAGTTCAAGCCTTTT
>JAQMYJ010000010.1:9898200-9921878 GCA_030014305.1 Clarias laeviceps | reverse complement strand
ACCTCCGATGGCTTGTAGATCTCAAGAGGAATGAGACGAAAGTCGACTATGCCACTGTTTGTTTCTTGTAAACTGATATCTAAAAGTTCCTGTCTACTATATGAAGTTAGACTGAAAGCGTTTTGCATAAATAAACTGATTATGATCAAGTAAATAACTACTAAACTGCAGTTTCTGGAGAGACGCCAAGCCTCGCGTTGTGCACGCGCCGCCATCTTGGAGTTTCTTCAATTGAAAGAAAGGGTTGAACAGAAAAAAAAAAAAAAATAACAGAAAAAACTTTCTTTTATTTATATAGATAATAAAATTATGTTGTATATATATATATATATATATATATATATATATATATATATATATATTTCAATTAGTGCCAGGGGGGCATTTTAGCACATAACAATGGGCTCTCAGTTCAGGTGTTTTATATGTTTTCACCTCGGAATTTGCGCATATGTTTGTTTTAATAACCCGTGTTCAATCTCATAGTGGCACTTCACATAACTGCTTTTTATTAGCCCGACAGCTTGTAAGTAGATTACCGTAATTTCTGTGGCTTCTGCATACTCTGTTTATAAACGGTAATCTATCGTGTTGATTGGTTCTCTTGAATGACACGTATAGACATGCCCAACTTGAGGGAAAGCACTAAATAAGTTTTATAAAAAGTGTTACATGCAGTGACATAATCTGGCACATAACTGCTCATAACTTCAATTCTACTCAACATTTTTATTTAATTTATACCTGAGTACTGCAAAAGTTTTATTAAATTCTGTCCTGCCAGTTTTGAGTGATGCTGTGATAAAATCTGTCTGGAAAGACATACATACATACAGACAAACAGACAGAAAGACATACAGACAAATTTTTTGGGGGTCCTCCTATATATGAACGATATCTTGACGTTCTGACCCATATACAGACAAATCCTCTTAAATTCCTAAATTTAAGTAGATATACTTATGTTGTTAGCTTTTCGGCTGCTTCCGACGAGGGATCGCCACAGCGGTCTTCCTGCCGCAAACCTCCCGGGCTTGGGACAGGCACTTTATCCAGTGGCTGGGGAATGAACCTGGGCCTTCCACACGGCAGACGAAAAACCACTCATTGGTAGGTTTCTTGTCTGCCATTTGAAAGGCCTGGGTTCATTCCCCAGCCACTTGATGCAGTGCTGATCTGTTTAAGTGTTTGCGCAAGTAGTTCCGGCATAGGCGTTCCTCACAGTATGCAACAGTAGGCAGCTTCATCACTGAATGCAACAGTAGGCAGTGTGTCTTCACTGAATGTAACAGTAGGCAGTGTGTCCTCACTGAATGTAACAGCAGGCAGCGTTTTCTACAGCAAAAACATGAATCAGTGGACAGTGGGCAGTGGAGACTGATGGACATTTGCACAGGTAGTTCCGTCACATGCTCCCCACTGAATGTAATGTTAGGCATTGTCATCATCAGGTTTTATGTCAATACTGTGACATTGGAGCAGCGTGGGGAGAGGCAGGAAGTTGACATTGCACATCCTTATATAATACAGGGCACCCACTGCTCCACCCGCATGCAGATCCTGACACCTGCGTGCTACCATTACTTGCGTATGGTGTATGTAGATGTGTCGCAGTCTGATTCGGGGTCTCATGAACCTTGCCTGAAGTAGCTGTTCTCACTATTGTTACAACGCATGTGACACGCTGACATTATGACTTAAAAGCTGAAGTTGATGCTGCTTACTGTTACATCACAGTATGACGTAAAAACCGATAATGCCAATGTCTAGCGTTACATTCAGTGTCAAACGCACACCAACTGCCACTGCCTACCACAGATTCATTTGCACCTGTCAAACACCTGTGACGGAACTACATTGATGACGCCGTCTACCGTTGCATTGGCGATGTTTGTAGCAATCTCCGTCTCACTGCAGGTGACGTGGCCAGTCCTCAGGCTGGCTGTTTGCAGCATTTAGAGTAGGTGTTGATAACGCTCGTACCGCTGCATTCGGTGACGAACGACTGTGACACAGTCACAATACGACATCACAGTATGAGTTACAGTATGCATCGTAACGGGACTCCCTCCGCAAATTCCGCCACAGGCATGTCACAATTGTTTATAACCTAGTGTGACCATGTGACAATCGTGTTTGTAGCTTCGTTTGTTTGCACCAACAACCGCAGCAACAAGAGGCTGATACGGCAGGCGCAGGTAAGGGCTGCCAAATCGACGTGCAGACTGATGGACCCCTCCGGTGAAAACAGGTATGTCAGGCCAAGCTCCGATGTGTCTGCAGTGACAGCTCATAAGGCAGGTGGAGGTTTGTGGCTTTTTGTTCCCACAGGAAGTTCCATCACAGCTGTGTCAATGGAGCAGTAGGCTGCGTCATCATCAGCTTTTATGTCATTCTAAGAGCATGTCACAAGCGTTGGAACAGTAACGTAAATGGGTACATCAGACAAGCTCTTAACTACTGAAACCCTGGATCAGACTGTGATGCAGCTACAGCAACAGTGCTTAAGACAGACAGAAGTAAGCGTTCGCAGGTAATGGTAGAATGCAGACGTCACGGGTTCCCCTCTACTGTGTGTATATACTGTATGTATATATCCCCATGTCTTTGGACAGTAGGAGGAAACTGGAGTACCCAGAGTACACCAAGGAGAACATGTACATAGACTCCAAGTTGAACACGGACCCTGGAGGTGAACCAGTCAAACCCTACCAATCAAATGTTTGGACACAGGTTTGAATTAATTTTTCTACATTCTAGAACAATGCTGTATTTTTATGTTATGAAATAACACATGGCATTAGATAATTAACAACAACAGCAACAACAACAACAGTCAGTGGTTATTTTTAGACACAAAAGTCAGCTGTTCTGGAACAGCTATTGCTACAATAGTATTGTCAAGTTCATTTGCAAAACCCATTAAGCACCATGATAAAACTGGCTCTCACGAAGACCATGAGACCATGATGAAGAAAGCTAGATAAAAACTTAATCTCTGATGCATAGGAGAAGTTTATTGACATACAAGACTCAAAAATCACCAATTAACAGCAGCTCAAATTAGAGCCATTATGATGGCTATGCAGAAAATAAGTAGCAGACACATCTCAATATCAACTGTTCAAATCAAAGGGGATTATTGTATAGTTTGCCTGGCTTCAGCACACTAAAAAATTCAGCATTTTAAAATGTAGAAAGAAATAAAAATCAGGAAAAAACATAAAGACCATGGAATTAGAAGGTTGGTCCAAACATTTGACTGGTAGTGTATGTTATGTTATATATAACATAGATTTATTAGATGATAATACATTTTATCATATAATAAAAAACATGACAAACCTAATTACAGCAACACATCCAAAATAATGCACACATTCTGTGATCTTATTATTATAAGGAATAAGGAAACAGAATTATAACCTATTATTGTTGTATATCTTGTATGTATATCTATATTTAAGACAGACGCAGAGCTGTTTGAACATTTTGCATTATGTACACACAGGCTCCGCCCACTTCCCTTCCCCCATGCGCGCACATCTTCTCAGGTTTCCCTTCCCCCCTTTTTTCTCAGCACAAATCTATTTATTTTTTATTTGTTTTTTACATGTGCATTGTTCAACACGTTAGCTCTTATGTCTATGTCATTGTCAGTTTACTTTCACAGCAACATATGTTGCAGATCACATTTATCGTGGATCCGATACCGTGTGTTATCCTCTCACCCCCCTGCATGAAGGATTGTGAGAGAGCAGGAGGAGGATAGAGGGGGTAGAGATGGGGGAAGGGCCGGGCACAGAAAAACGATCCTTGTAAAGTCGTTCTTTCATGGGTTTAATTGAAATAAGCAAGGCACATATGAGAATAAATATAATTCCAACAACAAATAAAGAAAATATTTATCGTATTATTATTAGCTTATATTATAGGATGTTACTAGTACATATGAACAGTAATGTACTTGAACAGTGAAACGTTTCTTCATATTACCGCGGTAAAAAGCGATATTAAACTATAAAATTGCAAATATTTGCAATCATGAGACGATTTCACTTTTGTGAATTATGCACATACTATTGCATAATTTAATTTCATGGACCATCTAAATTATGCATTTAAATTTGTAACAATTCATACTATTTCGGTTTGGTTATAGCTCATGTAGCGTCAAAGCTTAAGCCTTCTTTCCTGCCAGTTGTTCTACAGCAGGTAGGAGGTAGTCGCTTTCTGTCTCGCGCGCGCACTCCTCCCCCCCTCCTTCCTTTCATCTTTGCACCGCCAGAGAGGAAGAGCGCTCGCGACACTGTTTCACCAAGTCCGCGGACACACACACACACACACTGATACTGCCTACAGTCAGATCACTTGTACGTTTGTGTGACTGTATGTAATTCCGTCACCCTTACGCGTTGACGAGTCACGCTGTAAGCCTAGCACTTTCAAATTAGGAACTGAAGCAGTGCATGTAAACAACAACAAAGCAAAGGCTCGCGCTTTTATTCAATACATTTTGGACGTACCGGCAAAAGTGCACGCGCATCGCCGGTCTAAAAACCTGGGGTGAGTTTTTAAAAAAAATTTTTTTGCACTTTACTAACTCGGTTTCTAAATCGCATTTATACAACTATTGCATTTCTCAGTTTTAAGATGGATTGCTAGTTTTAAGTTGAGGTTCAGAAATGTGGATGATTTTGGACTATAAACATTAATCCTGTTGCCGGTGTAGGAATATAAATTACGGATGATCTGAGATTACATTACTTTACTAGCACGATTGGTATACTTCTCTTAGTATTTGTTTTCTCTAAAATATTTAACATTTCCTTCTGAACACATTCGGGATGGGAATCACCAGTCATCTCCCGATACAATAATATCGCGATACCTCGGTGCCGATTCGATTAAAATTACGATTCTATAAGTATTGCGATTTTAGAAATACATTTATTCGATATTAATTTTCCCACGATTTTGTTACAATTTAAACCTTTAAAGTTTAATCACTAATTAAATGTAGCTTGTTCTTTATGACATTTTTTCATTAAAAATGCAGCATTTAAACAATACAAACTAACTTCACGTTCAAGAGTTTAATATTAAACTAACAAGAACAAAATAACAATAAAAGCTACATTGCATTTATACAGAAACAATGAGAAAAATAATTTGAGAAATAATTAATTATTTCTGTCATTGTTTCTAAACCAACCGAGCAAAAATAATTCAATCCTACCACAGTGGATGAAAATGTGTAAATAGTTCAGAGTGCGCCACCTGCAACATTATACAGAAACAGTGATGTTATACTGCGTCTGATGCCTCCAGAGTCTCAAAACTCAACTTGATAGTGAGAGTGCGGGTTGAATGCATTCGAGCACGTGTCTGCGATTGGCTTTTAATGCGGGCACGTGGGGATTCTAACGCACATAATTTTCAAAACTAATTAGCGCTTCCGGTGTCTGGGACTGGTGTAAATGTGTAATGAGTGGGTCTGAGACTAATTCGTTCACAGAGTTTGGAGGAAAATGAAGATCGGAAGCCTTTAGGGCACATGATTTTTGATAATGTAACACCATTAAATGCGTTTCTGTTGCGCCACTCAGAAGTTTATGAAGTTACAGAAGTTTCTGCGCTCTGTACAAAATCGGCTGATTGGCTGATTACTGGTCATGGCCAATCAAACTGAAACCAGCTAATTTTTGGTACGATTTTGATACGGTAATCTTTACACAAGAATTTCGATTCATAACTGAATTGATTTCCACCCCCATCTCTAGTATATCAGCTCCTATAAATGAAAACCTACTTTTTTCTTTTGGTAATCACAAATCAAAGCACTATTAATACTTATAAGTTGCAAAGTGGGCCTGAACAATAACAATAATCTTTTTTAGTGATCTCATCACTTGGCAGAGCACAATTATACAGTATAAGATACTTAAATGTTATAAATTAAACTTTACAGTGGAACCTTGGATTACGAGCATACTCGTATTTCAAAACACTCATAAACCAAATCGAATGTTCTCTTAATAAATAATAGAAACTCAAATTATTCGTTCCACAGCGCCAAAAAATAAAATATAAAACATAAAAATAATTAACACAAAATATAAAGAAAAAAATAAAACAAATTAACCTGCACTTTACCTTTAAAAAAAAGTAAAAATAAATCCCGGTAGATAAGTGTTTCCCTTTGTGTGTGCAGGTGCTGTGTGTGTGTGTGTGTGTGTGTGTGTGTGTGTGTGTGTGTGAAGCTAAAGTAAGGACACAAGTTACCCTTCCTCCACTTTTTTCACACAAGCGGGCACACAACGCAAACACTATTTTATCGGAAAAATAAACAAAAAATCTCTCTAATGACACTCCATTGAGCGACACACTAACGGGATCACTGCTGTAAAGTAAAATAAAACAACTTAACCCGCACTTTACCTTTGAAAAGAATTGCGACCGAGCAGTGTTTCTGTGTAGAGTGTCTGTGTGTGTCTGTGAAGGCGAAAGTAGGAGGGGTCTGTGTGTGTGTGGCACAGTGTCCAATGACGTGCGCGCACACATAAACAAAGAGCAGGCTGATACAGAGAGAGAAAATGGATCTTTAACCTCTGTAAGCATACACACTGTAAGCATACAGACACAAAATAAAATATGTTTTTACGCGCACACATGTGGTCACAGTGCTATAGTCTTGTGGAACACTCGCAAACCACATTACTCGCAATCCGAGGTTTCACTGTATATTGTTGTGCTTGTGCCACGGCATATTATTACTGTGCCCTAATTTAATGACTACGTCATGACTTAATCAAATAACTACATTATGACTAGCTCATAACTACATCATTTCCTAATCAAATGACTACATTATGACTAGCTATACCACCCTGTTAAAGTGGTGGGCCCTTGAAACATGTTGTCATCTTGTTGAGTCCTTAGAACATTCAGTTAGTTAAGGAAGCTAGTAGCAGTTAAGCTATTGGTGAATAAAATGTGCCTATAATTCACTTTTCTTTCAGTGGTCCCTTGAAAAGCAAATAGAAACAAACAAAGAGCTCCATTGCCAGCTCAGGTTTATGCTGAACGACCTCAAGGCTATATTTGGATAGCTAGCTCAAATAAAAAAAATACCTATATTATTTGAGTATGAAGAAAATCCCCTACTATCTGAAAGAGAAAAGAAATAATTATCAAGCAGTATTCCTTTCAAATACGTCACTATGTGAAATCTGTCCATATGCAGGCGCATACACTAAAGGTGGTAACGAGATATTTTAGAATGACCTTGGTGTTTTTCTGAGGTTAATAAGACATGTACAACTAGACTTATAAACCCTAGACTTTGTAAGTTGTGTAGTGTAAGCCTAACATTAGGCTAAGGATACCTTTCTTTTTTCTTGAGTCTGTTGATGGAGTAAGTCAATGTATCTTAGTAGCAAAATAGTAAGGTACAATAATGCAGTATTTGACTTCTATAAACAATTGTTGTCAAAGGTACTATATTAATTTAAGCATTGTGGGGTATGACTTGAATTTGGGAAAAATTGTGTAATGGAATGGGACAAGTATGGGTAAACACCATTAAGAAAAGCATATAGATAATTAAAGTTATAGAAGGCTGGGCGCCAAGGTCCTAATTGTCTGCAGTTATGCCACAGCTATGGTAAATTTGTCTATCTATTAAGTTGACATTGATTCCTCTGGTATACCTGGAGGAGACTCGCAAAACATGGGGAAAACATGCAAACTTCAAAGGTTCAAAAAAAGGTTCAGACCCCCAAACATGAGGATGAGAGGATGAGAGGATCAAAGGGACAGTTACAAAGCAGCTGTACCACCTATCTGTCTATTAGTTGAAGTATTCCAAACTTGTAGAAGAGTGGCAGCTATTTGTGGCAGAAGTTCACATGATAAGAATATTGCATGAACATTTTGTGAAATACACAGATCAGTGTATAACATTAAATCTACCACCCTCACCTAGTGGTAGGTCTTTTCAGTGGCACCAAAATAGCTCAGAACCATTAAGGCATAGACTCCAAGATCTTTGATGTGCTGTGGTATTAGATAGCATCAGATCCTTTAAATTCTGTATTTTTCGGTGTGGATCTACCATGATTGGATTTGGATCTGTGCAATTTAGAGGTCATTCAACAAATTGAGCTCTTTGTCATGTACCTCAAACCATTCCTGAGTGCATAGTGCAAGGTGCACTATACTTCTTAAAAGAGGCCACCATCTTTAGGGAATACTGCTTTCACAAAAGGGGTACTTGTTCTGCAACTATGTTCAAGCAGGTGGTATATGTCAAAGCATCATCCACGTATATTCCAGGACCCAGTGTTCCCCAGGAGAACATTGAACCTATGGCTTGCCGTCTTCACGTAGAGCAACGGTACAACCTTTCCTCCAAGTACGTGATGCAGACATATCCAGCTGTTCATGATGTAAAAGAAAATGTGGATCATCAAACAAGGCCATCATCTTCCGTTGTTCTGTGGACAACTCCTGATGCTTTGTGCCCATTCTAGACAATTTTGGTGGTCAACAGGGGCCAGCATGGGCAAACTGACTGGTCTGTGGTTACAAATGTGGTTATGTGCAGCAAGCTGTGATGCACTTTTTATCACAACACTTTTCAATCATAGTTAGCAATAACTTTTTCAGCAATTTTTGCTATAGTAGCTCTTTTGTGGGATTCGATCATATGGGTCAGCCTTTGTCTCTTATTCAATTCAATGAGGCTTGTGCACCCAAGACCCTGTCACCGGTTCACTGGTTGCCCTGCTTTAGACCATTTTTAAATGGTATGAACCACTGCATACCGGAAACACTCTACAAGACCTGCTGTTTAGAAGATGCACTGACTCAGACATATAGCTATCACAATTTTGCATTTGTCACAATAATTCAGATCCTTTCATTTGCTAATTTTTCCTCCTTTCAACACACATTTTTAGAACTGACTGATCACTTGTTGCCTAATATATCCTTAAATCTTGACACCATTTTAACTAAATCAGTTATGCAATTTGGTCATGTGGGTCTGGTACTTCTGAGCATCTGGCCAGTAACCCAGGTTCAAAACTGTTGAGCTACTGCGCTTCTAACACCCCTAAGACTCAACCACTGAATTAACCAGTGGATTATTCCTAGCGTAGTATTGGTCTCGTTCAAATACTAATAGAAAAGTTGTTGCCTTGTTGTGACCCCATGTTCTCTCCTATACAAGGTCCTTATCTTTTGGCCATGTTCAAGACCCAGGTAGCCTGGCAGGTAAACTAGAGTTTCCTGTCAGGCAACTGGAGGCCATATATCAAAGTTGTTCCAAGGATTCCTAACACGGGCCCCTTCATAAATTATTCTGATACTGTTTTGAGGAAAGGAATCATTTATGTTAACCACAGAGCACATATAGTGTAATGCAGAAACATTCAGTCTGCAAATGTGATCTTCATCTTGCCAATTTACAAGTGTCTGGAAGTGATCTAAAGATGCTTTAGATGTTTTCCAGCAGCATTTTGAATGGCAATTAAGGGATTGAGGGTCCTGACGCCCAAATAATCACACAACATCAATCAATCTGGCTTCCGGGCCGATCAGATGGATTTCCAGAAATCAGAAATTTTGGTGGGGTCCATGGTCTGGTTTTCCAAAATTTTTTGTGAACTCACCACAATGTGTTTGCACAAATACCGCCAATTCTTGCTGCAAAACAGACAGACCATACTCCCTATGTTTTCTCAACCATTCTCTGGTCCATCATACTACATCGTGCAAGATCAATAAAAATCGCACAGTCTCTGCCCAACATTTAAGAGGTATTGAGCTCATTCCTGATCTCTTGTTTGGGCTAAGTGAAGGCATATACTCAGCTGTTTCAGGTGGTGGATACTCAAACTTAATTCTAACAAGCAGCTTATTCATTTCTGCTGCTGCACTGCACACCACATTCCCAGACTGTGGGCTATCAGTGCTTTCAGCTCAGGTGGGCCCAAGTGCCAAAATGTGCAGTTCCACGTATGACTACTAGACTCCAAAAGTGTGTCAATCCTCATAGACCCCCATGTTAACATGCCCAAATTTACTACAGAAATAAATGATTATATACTGGTACTCTGTAGTGAGATTTCCCATTCATGACAACTGTATGTCAACGGGTGGATGTAACTCTCCAGGTAAAAAAAAAAGTAAGCCATAAAATTTGCATAGTTAGCGGAATGGCTGATTTGAGTGAAAGCTGCATTGCAAACTGCTAGCTGTCCACTATACAGCACTTTAGCTAATCAGCTACCTGGAATCATTGTCATTTAACCTACTACAAAAACGTAGCAATTGACACGGGGTCAGTCTAATATAATGTAGTGTTAGCATATAAATTAACATAAGCCACCTTAGCATTTAAACTAAGATAAAGCAAAGCCAGCTATGCTGTGATAACGGAGGTAAGTGGTAAGTAAGTGGTAAGAGGTAAGTTCCAATCAACAGGCAGACTTTCGCACATGTGCCTGTTTATGGAATAACCGGGGTTTAGGTGGAGAAAGCTCCTGCTAAGATTTCAACGACCATAGTTCCCATAGTTGAGCTTCAAAACCTATTCTTCAGAAAACCTATGGGTGAGGTCACGGAGGCTTTGTCACGTTCTTATACAGTCTGTGGTGGGTCTCACATTTAGAGAATTAAACAGCTATTAGGATACACAAGTTTCAGTTGCTGTATGCGAGGTAGCTGTAACTTTGTCTGAGCCATCTCTTTATTAGGATGCTGCATTATCAATAACAGGTCCTGCATTTCCATGGGGGCTGAGCTGTCAAGCCTTCTATCCAGTTCAGTTTCTACTGCAACAATGCAGAAAAGCAGCCTATTCTTTTATTCCTAGAAAACTGTGCAGCAGGTTCTGTCACTTGTTTATTGTCACTAGCTTACTAGCCTATTGGGGAGCACCATCAAATAAAGGAAGCTTATTAAGTTAATTCAATCCTCTGTAAAACTAAAGTCCACTAGTTTAGAAGAATACCTTACAGTTGTGAATAAATTTTAAGTTTTTGGTGATATCAAATATTTCATTATCAACAAAAATTGGTCAGAATACACTAAATTATTTTGGTTTGCTAAAATACTAACTGCCTTCAGGGGTCCAGGTGACAAATGCAGTGGTCGCCAATGCGCCTAATTTTATATGGCAACCATCACACAAAAAAATTTCTTTAATCCCGTGATAGACAGGTCTACTTTGCTGCATCTACCTGCCCAGCACAAGAGTACAGCAGTGAGCGTGATAGGACATCAGAGATCATTCACCAACAACAACGGTTCAAGTGTCATACATTCACAAACATTTCACAAGTGCCCTTGTTGTTGAACGCAGCTCTGCTGAACTATCACCTGCGTTCCTGTACTCTCATGCTTAGTCCACAGTAAGTGTGCAGTATACGTTAAAATATAAATGTAAAGTATACATAATGTACTGAAATGAATAGACAAACAATATTACTTTGCTGTTGTCTGTGAGTTCATTTCTCCTGAAAAAAAAACTAACATACACACTATTAGCATGTTAATTTACCACAGTATGTGTAATGTAAATGTTCAAAGTGCACTGCCTCACTGTGGACAGTGTTCATACGCATTCCCGGAACAAAGCTTGCTGCAGACTCATGCAAAAGGTGACAATTTGCTCGCGTTATGCAGGCACAGTTCTTGTCGGACACAGTTGAACACACTCCCCTTTAACATTCCACACAAATAGGCATCAGGTGTTGCAAGATCTGGGGAATGCGACGCGTACGATCTGCCACCTTTTTTAAACCCGGTCCCCATTCATGACCACTTCTGTATTAGTGGAAATAATACTTAACTATGAATACCCATCGAGAGACCAATTTCACACACTAAATGCACAACACAACTTCCTTTTCTCTACTGGGAACACGTGTGTGGAGCAATGACCCCTTGACCATCACAAATGCAGAAGTTTCAGTAGTGTATATTTTGGCGCAAATCGTACTTGATGCACGTACCAACAAGCAGTCAGTGTATTGCAAATAAAGGAAACTATTTCAACACATAATTTGGTTGTATTTTCTGATTGCTGTTAAATTTATTTTAATGATTGGTTTTTTTTTTTCAATCCTCGGTAGCTTTTAAAACTCAGTGCTGTGATAAGTAACTGGTGGGACATAGCTTAGCTGACTAGCTAGTCAAAGTTAGTAACATTAGTCAAGGAGCACTGACAACTGACAAAAATGTAAATGGCTAAATTTTGTTTAGTTTTCTTACTCCTTGGCCATCCAAACCATGCATCCTCTACATCACATGTCATTGATACGGAGAGTGAATCAACTAGTGAAAGTTCTCAGGTAAATTAATCCCAGCTAGACTCAGTATTAGTCCTCTAGTAGTACTAGTCAGTATTCAGTATTCATCTTTAATCAACCTAGCAAAGCACAGGTAAATGACTTTTGAACCCATGGTACCAGTTTAAATCAGCATAGCTATATAAAAAGGGTTAAATTTTAGCCCCTAAAAATTTGATTAGGCTCCTAAATATTTTAAGTTTAGGCGACAAAGGCTGGCATGAATAACTACCAATATAATACTTGTGTATACATGTATAGGGGCCCTGTGTGACTAAGACATTGTAGTATTACATGATTATTCTGTTTACCTTTAAAGAGATCATTTAAATACCAGTTAATGAAATAAACGCTTGGTAAGTGAAAATTACAGTGTTAATATCAACGGTATTTGAATGCTTGGGTGCCATAAACACAACCTCGCAGTGCTTTCAGTGCTCCGATCCTGTTAAATTATTCTGCCTTCGTTTATGTTTTCCGCTTATGTATTTCAATAGCACATGGACTAGGCACTGTGCCTTGTTCTCTCATTGTGTTTGCTGTTTGTTGCTTTCTCAGAGCTACATACCACAGCTCATATCTCATTGTTTGACTCCCCTCAGTATATTTAAAAAAATATAGCAGCATGTGGTAAACACAAGAGTTTTTTTTTATGAAAATATATTTGTTTTGGAATTTGAGTGCTTTATCAAAAAAAATTTTTTGGTTTTATATTTATTGTCAATCTTTGTGAATTTGAGCCACCCCTTAGTCTGTCAGAAATGGTACGGCCCATCCTCCCGTAATTTTCCACTCGCTCCTCTGCATTTACTGTGTTCACTAAGGGGAGGGGCATAACTGTGCAAAGCTTTGGTGCACAGGTTGACTGTGCTGCATTTTGTCTGTAAATCTGTCATCTCTATATTAGTTTGTGGGTTTTTTAAAGCTTGTTTACAGCAAATAAACATTCTTTCACAGACAGGGGACACAGAAATAGATTTCTTAGCTAACATCAAGTGACATTAGGACAACAGTTTAGGCTTTCTCCAGCCATGCCACAGATGTGTATAACTTCAAAACCAATGGTGTTTAGACAGAGATTTTGAACCAGACCCTACCGAGTTTATGTCAATCACAATCCTAATACAGTACCCACACGTTTTTCATTCCTGCCCAACATGCTGGCTGGCTAAGAGCTTGAATCACAACACTTAATCACACTCTTGCTCTCTCAGTCCAACTGTAGCTAAGATTAAATTAGAGCACTCTTTTATGATCAAAGGTCAGTCCTTCTGTTTTTCGTTTCTACGTAAAGCTGTTTGTCATTTAAGATAGATCAATGTTCAGAATATGTCTTGTAGTTAAAAACAATCAAAGTAGACTCGTGTTAAATCTGTGTAATGCCTGCTTTATAAATATAGGCTTATTGAATCAGTTTCAGAATATAGTGGCAATAAAACATAGGCTGTCTTAGTGTTATTTGATGGTAGTCCCTTGATACTAGTTGTTCATGTTTCTAACACATTTCCACATTGGATACCATTTGCACAGTATTCGAGTTTTTAAATATTTGAGAAGAAAAGTAAGCTTATCTATACTGAATTCTTTCTTCTGAAATATGTTTCTTAAATTCATCATGAGTGTCTATTATGTTATATAACCATTACATTATATGTTATTGGGTTCTGTTTCATAGTGAAATTGTCCTACTTTTTTTGTTCTTGATTAAGAGGGATTTAATAAAAAAAAACTTTCTGAAAATCATCAGGCTACTGCAGATTATGCAGTGTTGTTGCTGCGTATTAGGTGTGTCAGCTAAGCTGGTGGTGATTTTTTGTTACTGCAGGGCTGTATGACATGGAGGAGGGTGATTTTAAAAGCATACTATTGCTCCAACAGTTTTTTTTTTCCTTAATTGAAATGAACAAAAACTTTAAAAGGTATACAGATTTTTGTCTTTGTAAAATTGTAATTAATTTTGCTTTAATTATTTTTGTGCTTTTTTTTGGGGGAAAAGAAAACATTAATATAGTTCAGATTATTTTGTCAGTATGATTCCTAATTAAAATATATCCATGGTATAAAATAACGATAAACAAAATAAATGCATATAAAATGTGTTTCTGTGTTTTCAGTAAAGGGAAAACTGGTTTATAATAGTACAGCAACAGAGCTTTGTGGTCGGTGAACAACTATTTAAATATTTAAACAGACATTTTTTCTTGCACTTTTGAAGTTATTTCATTATTTATCGTAAAACTATGTAGATTACATGTTTAAAAATAATTGTATAGTAAGTCTGTGCATTACATCATAAAATTGATAAGTAATATTAATGCATGACCCACAAAGAAAGTAGATTATGTATAAAATTGAAACACCCTGCAAGCAGCTTCCTCAGTGTGTTGGAAACAACCATAAAATTATAAATTTTATGAATGCTTCATTTTTACTCCGGTCTTTTCCCAGTCTCTGCCATCCAAAACATGACTATGTGTAGAGTGAAAAATATCCATAGATTGATTTGTTTGTACTTCAACATTCCAACCTACATCTACACTTTTAACCCAGTTAGGTTACTGCACCGGATAGGAAAGGGTTGTTCATGACAACATATACACCATAGTTAGAAATTTATTACATAATGTCCATGGGACCATTGCACAGAGGACATTTTAGAGATTTCTGATTTATGAACATTAGTTTTTCAGGATAGGATATGTATTTGGGAATATTGAGTTGTGAAGAATTTAGAAACATGGGTACCTACCGAAAAACGAAAAGCTCAAATATAGAGATTTGTTCTGCTGTTTGCAGGAATGTAAAGACAGAGCATGCAATAGACATATTTCGTTTGAGGCATGGCTCAGTGAAACAGTTCATCTCCGACCAAGCCGAGCTGGTGGCCATTTTGTGTTACTGCAGGGCACTGTGGAGTAAAATGTCTGCCTAGGGAGAGGGAAAGTTCTCTTAGCAACTGAATTCATGTGTAGCCTTCGATTAGACTTGTTCCTTTGCATCAGTCTAACACAGTTTCAAGTTTCACAGTGACGATGTGTACTGTAGCTTATATCTTAGTATGAATTAACATTTAATATTGTACCTTAACAGATTCCTTACAGTGATTTTTCTTTGTCAACACCCCTTTTCACTATATGAATGAGTAAAGATGTTGTCTTCCCTCTCCAGGATCAATATAATAGCTTATCATGTAGTGGACCACATTAGGTGTAGAATATTTACTGTGAAATTTTCACAGAAAATACAACGTTGTGCAAAGATGACAGCATTTTGGTCAAAATAATTTTTCCACTGAAATCTGTTAATCTTTGGTCCGAAATTATAAACGGTATTTGTGGAGGTGCTTGTGATTTCAGAAAACGGGAGTGGGTACCTTGTCAAAACATGACAGCAGCATTTCTGACTAACCCTGCTTTATGACTAGCAAACAACAAGTCACTGTCACTCTCAGTTTGTCTGGTGGACAAAATGTATACTGTCTGCTGTTTCATTTATACACAGCACTGTGTTAGTAATGTTTTGGAGGTTTGGATATTTAGAGCGAAAATTAAAGAAGGCTTGGTCTGAGGAACTTGGTCTGTAGTTTACTTTTAGTGCTGCTCGAACAGGATAAGATTTCCAGACGTGTCTGTTAAGAAATGTGTCCAGTGCATGGCTGCTGGAATTATGATCCATTCACACAGGTTAAGTGATCTGTGTATAAATAACAGAAACGGAGTATATCGTATCTATTTAGGTAACTGTGATTTATGTCTTTTGACAAGTACTTTTTCAAAGTTGTCAGTTTTTTGTTATGTAATCAAAACTCTGCATATACTAGTTTTCATTCTGGTTGCAAGTAGAATTTTATGATTGAGAACACTTTTTATTAGGTGTTTTATTAGAATTAGTTCCTTAACACTGAATTAACAGCATAAAAAATATTTTCTGAAAGGATATAATTGAGTCACTTGTGAGTCACCAAGCTCTTTATGACTAATGCTATTCTAAAACCGGGTATGCCCTTCTTTTGCCCTAAAACAGCCTCACTTTTTTATGGAATGGAGTTAAAGATATTGAAAAAATCAATTGATATTGATTTGAGATGGTCAATGTTGACATGATTGCATCATACAATTCCTACAGATTTTTCAGATCCAGTTCCGTTCTGTTCTACCACATCACCAAAGGTGTTTTATAGGATCAGAATTGATAAGTGGAAAGACCTTGCACCTGTTATCCAAATTATTGGCTTTTGCTCTCTGGTATGCATTAACCTGCTTAACGTGGCCATTAGAAAATGCACAGATTGTAGCAATCAAGGGATGCACATGGTCAGGAGCACTATATAAATAGGCTTTGGCATTCTATAGATCATTGATTGGCAATAATGGGCCCAAAGACAACTTCCCACACCATTATACCACCTCCACCAGCCTGGACTATAGACCTAAAGCATGTTGGGTCCATGGATTCATGTTATTGGTGCCAAATCGCAGTGTGTACTAGAAGAAATTGTGATTTATTAGACCAGGCCATGTTTTTGTTGGGCTTCGGCTGTCATGTTTTGGTGAACCTGTGCCATCTGCAGTCTCGGCTTTCTGTTCTTGGCTGACCAGAGTGGAACCCAAAGTTGTTGGTTGCTGTTATAGCTCATATGCCTCAAGGTTTGACATTCTGAGATGCTCATCTGCTCACAACAGTTTTACAGAGTGGTTATTTGAGTCTGGCCAGCCTATCCTAGCTTATACAATTCTGAGTAAATTCTAGACTGTGAGTGAAGGTCCCAGGAAATCAGCAATTACCCCAATACTCAAATGAGCCAGCCTGGAACCAACAATCATGTCTACTAAAATATTTTTTTTCCTACTCTGTTAGTTGATGGCAGATTTTAACATTATCTAAGGCTGCTGGCAAATCTGTCTGATTTTATGCATTGCACTGCTGGCACATGATTGGCTGTTTGGACAATTGCATGAATGTGTAAGTATGTAGGTTTTTCTAATGAATTGCTTGGTGGGTGTATTTCTGCTTGTTTTATGGGCTGTAAAGTATGCTCTTAACTTTTTCCAGATATATACATGTATTCTATAAATAACTAACAATGTGACTAATTCAGAACTGAGTAGAATCCCTGAGCATTCTCTTGGAATTGTTACATTAACCCCCCGGCTCATGTAAAACTAATCGGAATAGACCTTTTGTCACACCAAAATTCTGTTTGTCAATATTTGAGGAACTATCTGGGTGGTGTAGTGGTTAGCACTGTCACCTTGCACCTCTAGGGTCCGGGTTTGATTCCCGGCCAGGCTTGATTCCCGTCTGTGTGCATGGAGTTTGCATGTTCTCCCCGTGCTTGGTGGGTTTCCTCTGAGTACTCCAGTTTCCTCCCACAGTCCAAAGATATGCAGGTTAGGCTAATTGGCGTTCCCAAATTGCCTGTAGTGTGTGTGTATGTGTGTGTGCCCTGCGATGGATTGGCACCCTGTCCAGGGTGTACCCTGCCTCGTGCCCTAAGCCTCCTGGGTCCCCGCGACCCAGAAGCGGTATAGAAGGCGAGTGAGTGAGTGAGGAACTATCTGAAAGTCATTCTGCCAGTCATTCTTGCATGCTTGAAATTATTCATTTGCTTGGTAGTGTGAATGCAGTTACATTTTTAACCCATTAGCTTTGTTCGTTTACAACCTTTACATTATGTATTCAGTTGTTTTATGCAACAACAGACCTTTTCAAAGTTTGTGCAATATAACACAACACCTATGTTTTATGCACACATTTTTTTCTTACAAGTACTCCTTGGTTATAATTGTGCTCAGTGTGAAAGCAGTTTAGCACCACAGTGTTCAGTTATGTTTTTTTTTTTTTTTACTGTTTCTAGAAAAAAAGGTACTGTCCAGCTGCCCATCCCCCACTCCACTTCATTTTTCTCTCACTGTACTGTCAGACAGAATTATGCTAAGCTAGAAAGACGTCTGTTCACATTTCTCTTCACTAAGAAACTGTACTGTTAATATTTGACATAGATAAAAGCCTGCTGTTTATTAGATGAATGTAATTGGAGTGCTTACTAGAATGTTGACAACAGGTTTGTCATCAAACACGTGAAATGAGCTTTGAAAATAAAATTGCAAATCATTATTTAATCCACAAAGGATTTTTGAATAATTAATATTAAGCTCATATCCTTTTTTTGATTCCATCCTGTATTAAGTGGTAAAATGGTGTAGTCTGCACTTTTGCACTCGGTTCCCTTTTTTTGTGTAACTGCCAGATGGTGCTTCACTCATTCCTATGTCCAAACCGCATCCTTTCCCATATATTTTGAATTATACTGGGAAATTTTTGTTTTATGGTTTACATATCTCTGTGCATGTTGATGAATATCTGGTGCAGGCTGGAAGGGATAATGGAATAGCCTAGGAAATGAAGGATAGCCACAGTGAACGTTGCAGTTTGTAAAGTGCAAGGCTTATGGAGCCAAGGGCTGTTTGATTGTCCAGAAATAGGATTGAATAAGATTAGATTTTACCAGCATTTTTGGTACCCCTGTGGTAGATGGGTCCATGGTACATTCCTATCATCATTACCCCTTCCCTTTATATTTTTTCTCTGTTTTTAATGTAAGAAGTTCTTTGTGTCATCTGTCTATTCCGATCTGTGGCTTAATTAGCACGGATCCCTCATACTTCAAGAGCTCTGGGTCCAAATCTCACCTCTGTTTGTGGAGTTTAATATTGGTTCTTAGTGGGTTTCTGCTGGGTACTTTGGGTTTCTTCCTTATTCCAAAGTGTGCTTATGCCCATCCAGGACATCCAGGCTTTTCACATTAGGCACGATTAATTTGTACCATGCCTAGGAACAATTGCTCCCCCTCCCCCGCTGGCCAGTGTTCACATTGGTTTTGATCTCTGTACCCGGGTTTGATTTTGTGAAAATGTGAAGAGCATCACTCTCATGTGCCTTCCTGCTTTATCAGCTATGGCTATGTTGGTCAGAGGATGAGATTGGCACGTGCTATGCGCACACAGCGATTTCGCAAGAAACCAATGGCAATGATGACTTTACATCTAAACAGTGATCTACTTTCGTTCTCAGGTGTGATTGGTTCCATATCTGATTTGATCCATGCCCAAGTACACTGTATCATTCTCACGACCACCTTTTTCATCAGACTTGGCCATGGTTGCCAAGTGTGGAACGATTGTGTTCTCACTAATCAAAATGAACCAGACTTTGGGGTCAAGTGTTCTCAAAAACAATCCCGGAGACCTGCTGTGAAAACGTCCTGAAGCATAAAACTGCCTCTAGAGGATTATACAATGTGCACTGTGCATGATGATTGCTTCACGCGCTTCTCTTCTTGCCTTGATGCAGCTGTCATTTTTAAGTCATCAGAGCACATGACTTTTTCTCATTGCTCCAATCTTTATGCGCTCTAGCAAATTGAAGCCTTTTTTATTTGTCTTACTAACAACTGGTTTTCTTAAGGCCTCACAGCTGTTTATCCCCAATCCTGTGAGTTCTCATCATGAAATGCTCTTACTTTCACTATTAAATAGAACTATGGTTTTTACTGCAACTTTACCAACTGTTTAAGTGATCTCCATTCCTGATTTTTAATACACGTCTCCAACGAAGTGGATGGTTTAGCACTATCCTTCCAGGTTTTCGTAACGTGTTGAATGGTTTTTAACCCAGTTGCAGCAATTTCAAATCTCTTTATTTGTTTTCTTTACTTGTCTCTGTCCATCAATTTGACTCTTCCGAATGGGTGTTTTAGAATTTTATCCTGCCATTTGGTCTGATGTAAAAATGGAGCAACTACTAGTTGTTCAGATTTTTCCCCACCTCATATTGCAGTTCTGCTGCAGGCATGGTTTTATGGAACAGTTCCTCTCTCATCGTGCCAATCTGGTGGCCATTTTGAGTTACTGCAGAAATTGTAAAGCAAAATGTCTGCTGGGGGAGGGGAACTTCTCTTAAGTATTGAGTTAAAGAAAATGAGACACAAGACATGGGTTTCAGGGATCTTTTTAGTTAATATCAAGCAATTTAAGTTTACAGTTTTCTCACAGTTAAGAGCATGATTTAATATACAGTTTGTATTAGCTCTCACACATTTTTATGATATATCAAATGATAATAAATTACCAATTAAGAAGAGCACCTGGATCCTGTTTGTACCATGTGATTTAAAAGCTTAAGGTAACTTGTTCCTTGTTTAATCTAAATTTGTAGTGGAGAATACAAAGTCTTAGGAGAAAGTTTATAGCCTTAGCAATACACAGAAATTACAGTTTATTTTTAAATAGTTTGACAGGTATCATATGACACTAATATCTTTTTTCTTTATAGGAGGCATCTCTCATCATACTCCGTGATCTTGATCAGCACTAAAATTCGCAAAACAAATCTACTGGTGGTAAGTCTTATTTTTATGGATTGACTAATACTCTTTCGCTGCCCACATTCACCTAATACAAACTATTAATTTTAAACAAAACATTAATTATTATGGAACATCACCATCTTATACTTCATCAATCACTATTCACATTTGTTATACAGGTGGGAGCATTACTGGCCTGTCAGATGCAACTCTAGAATGTGTAGTCTGTAATGAAATTCAAATGATGGTCATATCACTAATAAGAAAAACTTGGCAGGGTTCATGGCAAAAAGATGTTAATAGATTTAAAAAATAAGAATTTTGAAATGTGGGTCAATTTAAATAACTTCCCTAATAGCATCCCTAAAAAAAATAGAATATAATATTAGAACAGCAATATTGAAAGATCATAAATAAACACAAAAAGCCTTGGATGCAAGAAGTATTCTTTATTTTAATAAAAACACAATTTATTCTTTTTGAATACTTAATTTTTGAAAACGTTAAACTGTGTGACTTAAACACTGATATAGAAATTTTCAACATCAATTAAAAGCACAGCCATAAATATTCTCAGCATGAGCATGTGAACAACAAAGTGGTAAAGTCCACTTGTGGAAATTAGTAAAAGTCTAAGCACACATTGACACATTTTTATGCACTTGGTATATTGTTAATTCTACATAATGTAAGGTCTAACAGACAACCAACTGGTGATGTGCAATTACGCTTTAAAAATATGACCTGTACCCCAATGACATGAGATTTATCCTGATGCTGAAACTTCGGAATGCTAAATATAATTATTGAAAAGAGCAAGATAGAATGGAAGTCTTGGTGGTTGTTTTGCAAGTCAGTTAAGGGTTGGTGGTATTTTGCAAGAATATACAAGGATGTGCAATAGCAATTTTGGCTAGCATTCTGCAACTGTCAAGACATTCTTTCCAGCTGTTGGCATGTGCAAGGATGTAAGCCAAATATCCACTGGGTTAGACTGTTGACACCCTGTCGCTATCACAATTTAAATGTTTGCAACATTTTTAAAAGTATGAGGCAAGCCCTTCCTGCTGGTTATTCAAGCTTGACCTTGGAATCTTCCCATTTGGATTTTAAATTATTATTTTAAGCTGTGAATCTTTAAAACAGATGTACTCCGGATTAAAATGGGTGCCGTATTCCAAAAAGGCAAGTAGAGCTCTGACCAATATATACGTTTATAAAATCAGAAGTCTCCTGGTTTTCTGAATGGCATGAAAGACTTTGGCTCTATGATCACGAGATGGGGAGTTTGAATCCTAACAATACCACAGCTGGCTGGCTTCAGGTGTTTAGAAAGAACTGTCTGTCTTATGTCTTGGTTGGCAGCTGTCATCTGATATGGCAGAGCTAACAAATGAGTGGGAACTGAGGGGAATTTGGTACAAACAAAGAGCCAGAGCATCTAACGTTATGTTTGTTAACTAAAATCCCAGACTTACCATTTCATCAGTGTGAATTTTTTTCTCACTAGCCTCAAGTTGAAGCAAGTCCCATAGCAAAGAAACTCCAAGATGAGATCTCATGTTAATAGCTTCTTTGTCTCCTAGACAGAAATGAGCCATCTTTGAGACTTGAATGAGAGAGAGGCATTTTCTGCATCTTCTCAAGGGTGACTCAAATGTGGCTCATTACAGTACCTTTAAATCTCAGAGATAGTTTACATTTGTCTTGTGTGCAACTCGTATGCAGAAATGAGCCATCTTGTTCTAAATGTTGACTAAATGTTCAACATTTTTTCATGGCCACCCCAATTAAGCCTACGGTACATATAGATTCTAATAAAGACATAATTTCCCACAATTTCTCCCACACATGCTCCAAGCCTGCAAATGTTTAAGTGGCCAGTGTGTAAGAGAAATGTGACAGGGCATCGCCAGGCCTCTGTCAGCAAAAAAATACTTTATCCATCATTCATCCAGACCTTTTGGTGGCGGTAGCGCACCATATACTTTGCCTAAAATTGAAGAAAAGACCAAGAAGACAAGGCGGACGGTGAAGGTGGGTTTTACTTTTTCGCTCCGAATTTTAAATTTATTATTGTTTACAAGGAGTCAAAATGTAAGTTAAAACCAGAGAGTATGTGGTAAAAAAAACAACTGTGGTATACTTAGCTGAAATTTACACAGGTTATGTTTGTCCTTAAATTGCAAAAGGAATTCAAATGCTACATGTGGGTGGTTTAGCATGTGGATTAGCATAACTAGGTATAAGTTTTATTATTATTATTATTATTAGGCTTTTTTTTTAATAGTAAGTTAATGTTACTGCATGATCAAGTTTTGAAAACCAGTAGTTTTATTAAAGTGTTCATTGTTTAACAGTAGTTACCAGAACATTTAACTTTAGAGATATCAGTTAATTATATTCTATAAATTAAGACCAATATGTTTGTTTGTGGAATGGTTATATTGGTAATTATATACATTTTACTTTAACTGGGTTCTTTTCAGAAGCATGCCACCTCAGGAGACCAAGAATGTTGGAGAATGTTCCGGAGTCTCCATCAGCACATCATGGATGGATGGATATATATTGTTCCATTAGATACTAAGCAACTCCAGGAGTTGCAGACTTTGGACAAACTTGTTGGACATCCACCTGACTGATGTAGCTGGTGACAGAACTTTTATTGGCATTGGCCCTTACATACAGCAAGCAACCAAATTTTCTTTAAAAAAGTTTAATCTCCTTTTTGGCTGATTCTTTTTACTGGAAGATTGCTGTGGCCTTTGTGTAACTCCTGTATGAATCATACTTTGAGTTGACCAGTGTGACAATATCTTTGTCAGGTTGGGTGACATTTTTTATTTTTAATTTTTAACTTTATTTTTTTTACCCCAATTTTTGCCCGATTTTCTCCCCTAATTTTGTCGTGTCCAATTCCTCCCAGTCACTAGGGGCTCCCACATTAA